>SNQJ01S0016267.1:54919-75676 GCA_010110895.2 Picea sitchensis | reverse complement strand
CCAATAGCTAAATCTCAAGCTATCAATGGCAAACACATGAGCAAAACAAACTATGCTCTGATACCACCTGATCTGAAAATAGAAGGCTGAGTTGTTATGCTATGCAAGCACCCTCTACTTCATTAAAATAAACTTTACAGGACCTTGCTTCATGTGTTAAAATATGCAAGATAAAATTATGTGCCAAGTTTATGAATTTTCTTTTGAATGTTTATGTGTGAGGAAATGTTCTTTTAGATGGTTAAATATGTACTTTAAATAAATACACAGCAACACAACTTGCAACAAATAAACCATCAAACTCACAACAAGAACAACATGATAAAGGAGTTCACCCCTCTCCGGGCTACATCTCCTTGAGCCTCTATCAATGGACTTGGCTCTCTGGGATTAATTTGTCAAAAGTTATTTTACAAGCTTCTGCTCAACTCCAATGGAAATTTTGAATGTACCATTGGGATCAGAACACATAAAAACCCCAAAAATGACTAATAGAACTCTGAAAACGGATCACGACTCATCCGGGCATGACCTCTTCTACATGTGGCCATAAGCTTCCCTGAGCTTCTCTTTGGAAAAAACACCTGTAAAAGTCCTCAAAAGCCTCTGAAACCTGTCCCAATGTGTTCAGAGCATAACAATTAGTCAAAAATGACCATTCAGTCACAGAAAACAAACTTGGACTCACCAAAACATGACCTCAATCAATGAGGGTTTCAAGCTCCCTGGAGCTTCCTGAAACTTCAATGGTGAAAAACCTGCATAAGAAGTCTTCAAATGACTGTGAAAATAGTGTCAATGGATTCATAATGTCCAAAACCCCCTAGCTGGGATTTTACGACACCTCAATCGGCCAAATAATGAAGAAGATAGGCCTCCTGCCATTCTCTTCCTCAAGTTTGTTGTCTCTGCATCTACAAAACGCACCCTTGTCAAATGAACCTGGTACACACACAATATATAGCGTAAAAACCCAGCACCGTGCGCAACGGTGCCAACGGTGCAAACTGTAGGACAGTTATGGGTGCGCCAACCCCTAACCGCCTAGCACCTCGGGCATATGGGTCATAACATGACCTTGCGCTATAATAAAAAGGGCTCCGTTTTGCAACCAAATGAAGTATTGACACATGGCGGGTCGGTTTTTAAACCGTTTAAAACACTTTTAAAAAATCCCGTGCCATTTACCGGAGGGTATGGTCATACGTATATAGTAATACGACCGCTTGCCATAAACCAAAACCCACGCACTTTGCATTGTAGTTATATATAAAACCGAGGCTGGGCTCCATGTACAATACCAACTCCTGCGCAAACAAATATGGCACGGCCATATGTGTAATGTAATAAAACCTCGGGTCAGAGCTAAGCCCTGGCCTGACCCCCCGTCGAATCAGAGGTTACATCAATTTAAATATTTTAAAATACATATAACTAACAAGGATCAACGTGTGACCCATTGGCACGACAGACTTTACCAAAGCTTTGACTGTTGTGGGAGGTCCAGGGTTCGAATCCCACAGACTCCATAAAATATTTTTGATTAACAAACCAAATAGACGAATACCGGGGTGCCACGTGGCAGCCCATGATTGGGCCACGTGGCACCCAATCATTTGCCCAATAACTGCCACGTGTCACAACAACATTCACCCAACTTTCATCCAATAAATGAATGCCACGTCACCTGCCACATTAGCATGTATGGTCAAGACACGTCACCTTTGCCACATCAGCATACGGTCATGCCACGTCAACATGTACGGACTGCACAGTCAACGTCCTTTTTTTATCTGTTTGATGATTTGGACAGATCGCGATATCTCTTGCTCCCGACGTCCATTTGAGACGAAACGAATTGCGTTGGGTTCGTGACAACGAGGGCTACACTCATGTTCATTTTGAGGCAATTCTGAGAACGTTGATTTTTGAGCTAAAATTTGACCCCTGGTCCAGATTTTGATCATAGTGATAGCCACAAATAACAGAGTTTCGGCGGGTGCTCCCAGGCTCACCATCTCAGAACACACCAGAGGAAATATTCTGTTAAAGGAATGGGAGCATAACATCGCCGAAGGCAAGCAACAAGCCCTAAAGATAACCAATTCCTTGGAGGAGGTTTTCAATTCTATATATGGCGAGCTACTGGGCATTGACAGCGGAGGCGACGCCGAGACATTGATGCAGATGAATGTGGAATAGATCTCACTTGATCTGAAGGAAAATGAGGAGAGAGATTTGGACGATATCTCTTAGATGGCTGTGGTGGACATAGTCCAAGTTGATAGGTACATGATCAAATCTAGCGCACAACTATGTGCCATCGACATCATCGATGGATAGATGGAGGACAGGCTACAACAGTTAGCCCGTGAATGTTACTTCTTCGAAGCCAGTTGTCAAGTTGAACCATCGCGGCTAATACCTCAGCTTGTGGAAAGATGTATCGCTTGTACCGAGCTCGCACAACGACAAACACCTGGCACCAAGTGAAGACAGAGTAGGAGAAATGGAGCAATTGCTCTCTCCTCTGCCATAACCGAAATTTTGTGACTATTGGGATTCTACCCGCTTTGAAAAAATTGTATAAATATATCACAAAAAGAAATAAACAAGGCTGGACCTTTTTGAGTCGTTTTGTAATAGAGTTTTTACATTGAGAGTTAATAAAAGCAGATCTGGAGATTCTCAATTCCATCACTACTGTGTTACAAGTTTGCTTCCTTGTATCTCATTTTTACATTTCATTTCATATTCTTAACTGATGTGCTTCGTTATAATTTAGTAGGACAACTACTATAGCGAAAGAATTTTGGTTTTATGTAATTGTTTATTGTCTTTCCTCTGCACCAGCTATCAGCGGGTGTAAGACCAATATGCATTTTCATAATTCTACATACATTTTATGCTACGTCGGTTATTTCGTTACTACTTTTTTCTTCTGCTTATATGTAAGATTTCCCTTTGACAGGAGCCTTGCGTTATATGCAGCTAAATTTTTTTCTCCCACTTCACGCCTTTTATTAAAATATAATATAGTTACGGGAACAAGCCTTAGATTTGCATCTATATTTTATTTCTGCAATCGTAAGTTCTCTTTTATAAGACCAAACTGAGACAACATTTAACCTTTCTTAAAGTCTTTCCTACCTTTACTGTTCCCCGATGAAAATTCCTGTACCAACTCAACCTAACGTTGAACCTGGACTACTGAATCAAACACACATTACCTTAAACCTCTTCGATACCATTCTTAAAACGACAAGTAACTGAGCAGAACTCGAACAATCATGGACAACCATTGAACGAGACATAACTGTTCAGGAACAGTTGGAAGCTAGACATCACCAACATAGAAATCTTCTCTAGTTTCCTTTACCGAAGGTTTACACTTCCCTCTTCTACACCAATCACCCACTTTCGGATGCCTTGACACTGTATGTTCAAGCCTTAAGTACATACTCAGGCACAACAAGACCAAGATAGTACTTCACCATCTACAAAGGCTATTCTCTTCTAAGAAAGATATAGATACAAGATTCTTTTCTAAACCAGGTACATATAAGACATTACTCAAATGAACATTGTCACCTGATTCCAATTTGATGGAGGCTTGACCAATTCCTTTGATTAGATCGGTGTTCTTGTCTCCAAGTTCTACTTTGTGAGATGGCATCTTTTCATTCAGATTGGAGAGTCTGACATGGTTTCCTATCATATTCCTAGAAGCTCCACTGTCAATTATCCACATGTCATCTTCGAGATTTCCTGTAAGAGCTGACTAATGTAGATGATTTATGTTTTCATTCATGATTTATGTTGACTAATATCTAGTCAAACTTTGATGTTGATTGGTCAAACATTGAATTTGACTGGTCAAACATTGAATTTGACTGGTCAAACATTGATTTTGACCCAAAATTTGAACCTTGACATTTTTACCTTCTGAGAGTGCCAATAGGTGCGTTGGACTTACACACTAGAATATCATCTCCTTGAGGAAAGTGTTCCATCATAAGGTGTTGGGAAAGAGGTTTTAGGGTTTGCAGTTGCACCTTCTAGTAACCCAAGTGACAGTGCTTCAGTAACTGCACCTGCTAGAAACCCTAGCATTAGTTCTTCAACGCGATTGATAATTTTATGGCTTAGCTTCCTTCCAGTGGTTAGAATGATTGAAGGAGGTGTGGGCCCATAACCTCTTAGAAAAATGAGTGTGCTCATTTCACCATAGAAAATATAGCAATATTGTCACCCAACCATAGGCACAAAGGCCACCCCAGAGCACCTTAACCTTGAAAGAAAAAATAATTCTAGTAGCAGACCAATAGTCAACCAAGGCTAGCGCACCAAGAAAGGATGACCAAAGACCAAGAAGAAATTCCAAACCAATAAGCCAAGACAAAGTCACTACTGCAATAGTTGCAGTTATCCTTCACTCATGCGCACTTCTTGTCCTTATGCAGTCGTGAGTGAGTGAGTGACAAATGAGATCAAGCTCCCTTTATTTATACTACTCCATATTAACTGACTGGGACGACTTCTCTTCCTAGGGGATAATAACTCAATATTAATTTATTCTATTAAGTCGACTTGTCTTCTCGGGTTATTATCCAAAGCTTTAGGGTTTCTCTTTCTTCTATGAATATTCTAGTCTCGTCAAAGGTTACATGTGGAGGCAAATACCTCCCACAACTACCATAATATCAACACATTCTTCCACTAATAAGTCACCTTTTCGAAACTTGTTTTGGTTATTTACCTCCTTCACCATTTGACATTGTTTATGGACAACAGAAGGAACAAGTAGTACTACAAGGAGAAGAACATAAGGAAAGCACATTTGTGGACACGATCAAACATATACATGTAAGGGTTCAGTAGTATCTCAAGAAGAGACAATAATTGTACAAAGCCATGCATGATCAACACAAGGAGGATCATAAGTTCCATGTTGGAGACCAGGTGTAGATTTATCTCTATAGGGAACAACTGCAAGGAGAATCAAAGAAACTCAAGCCCCTTAGATATGGACCATTTGAGATCATTGAACAAGTGAATGATAATTCCTTTAGACTGAAACTTCCACCTTATATGCAGATCAACTCAATGATGAATGTGGAAAATTTGAAGTTGTTCGAACCCTCCATGATGGATGAGGAGGAATAACATCAGGTTCTTCCCACTGTGGAATACCTTGCACCTCATGGTATTGAGGAGTTGAAGAAATACACAATTTTGTAGTGCAAGGAGTAGACAACTCATAGAGGGCTGCAAGAAACGTGGCATATTGGTCTCATGGGACAAACTGCAAGGAAAGCAAAGTGGTATGAGAGGATCTATATTATAAGCAAGGTCCCTCATCTATCTTTGTAAACTTCTATGGATGAAAATCCTCCTAATGGGGAGGTGTGATCTGAATTGGATGTGACAAGAAAAAATCGCTATTAGCACAGTGTCGAAGATGATGAACACATGAAAAGTTTAAGGCTATATATAAAGAAGGAGATCGAATTGCTGGTGTGAAGGACCCCATTCCATCATGATTGATGTCCAATTTTGTATGTAATGTATGTAAATATGGGAAACATATTATTATATAAAATAAATAACAAGACATTCATAAAACCTTTTCCCCGTGGGAGAAAAGACAAACAAACAAAGAAATGAAGGAGAAATAGACCAGAGAGAAGCTGAAGTGTTGGGGATGCCTGACCTTCCAACTATTCTTCCAGTTGACTAAACATTCTATATCGTGTTCCCCCACGAGGAGAGAGGGGTTCTTTGGATGTGAATAAGGTAGAGAGAGGTTTCCTAGATGTCATTGAGGAGCATAGAAATGAACTAAAGAGCCTATAATTTTCCCATTGCTGAATAATAAAGATCCTAACTGATGCCAAAAGAATGTTGGTTTTCCTGTTCGGGTTTCCAAGGTATACTATGAGTTTATGTGTGATGATTGTTGTGGTTGTATTTGTTTATGAATGGTAAATGTTGTGCATTGTAATTTAATGGTCGTCTGTGTATGTTTTAGTGACGAGAAATTCGTGTTGTTTGGGTTGAGTTTGTTTCATGTTAATATGGTTCTCGTGGGTCAATAGACCAGACTAATAGCTTTTTAACCATAGTCGTGCATTGACTTTTGAGATGAAAATCGACAACCATCCTAGTCAAGTCGTTTCTATTTCATTGGGGGTTTCTAATTTCGTTTTTAGAGTTGTTGGGCACATTCTTGACTTGCTGGGGCATTTTTCCTTTGCCCATAAATTATACATGGAGTATCTTTAGAAACCTGGGGTTGCCTGGGTGTTTTCTAGCTACCCATGAACCATATACATGTTTTGACAATTCGCCTGCTATTAATTCCCCCCCCATACATTTTTCATTGTCCGCGAATGCTCAAGTCAGATTCCATATGTTTTTCTTTGTCCATGAATGCTCAAGTTGACTTCTTTAAATTTTCCCTTGTCATTGAATGTTAAAAATCGACTCCCATATGTTTTCAGTTGCTCTAGGTTTCCAAAATTGCCTTGGGATGTTTTCCACATCATGGGTTATTAAAAATAGTATTCCAAACATTTTTACATGCCATTGGTGATCAAATTCGCCCCTAGAAATTTCTTCTTAGTTGTTGGTCACTGGTTCTAACATGTAGAGGGTTTCACTTCATCATTGGTTGTTGAATCTTCCTTTTATCTATTTTCTTTAGCCATGGGTCGACCCTCTTCAACTTGGCTTCCCCTTTGGTCGAGTTCCCTTCTTCATTCGACCAACTTTCCTTCTTGGGTGAACCGACTTGGGTATATTCGACATGGGTCAACTTGAATTTGGTTGACTGTTGTGCCTTCGACCCGACTTGTATCTTTTTGACTTCTTTTCCGACACGACTTGGATTCCTTCTGGCTCATTTCTTCAACTCAACTTCCAGATAATAGACTTCATTTTATTTTGGGCTGATTCAAGTTGCGGCTAGGTTGGTTGAGTATTTATCGTCATCCAAAGAGATAAGGTTATATTTGTTAGATATTTTCATGTTGGTGATATGAGTAGGCTATAAGCCTCTCGTTTACAGATCATTCTAAGAGAGGGAAAAATAAGGTGACCAAATTTTTTATCAAGAACTTATTACCCTAGGTTGACGTCGACTTATTTCTTCTAAAAATTTAAAAAGGTCGGCTCAAAACCTAACACGACAACCTTTAATCATATTATGTTACTATTGCAAGACATCCTTTTAATCCTTCTATGCAATGAGACCTTTACTTCTATAATCCTTGCAAAAAACCTTCAAATAATCACGAGCGGCCAATCTTATATGATGGATCCTTTTCACCACATCACTACACTCATTTATGTAATGGGACTTAAATAGTTGGGTCAAATTAATTGGTCTCACTACTAGTGATTAACAATTCGTCAACATCTGCGGATGGGGTGCCACTTATCCCAAGGGATGCCACACAGCCGCCATGCAATCCGAGCTACTAATATGGTTGGTAACCACCCCAAGCCTCATTATTGGATGGAGGATGGACTTAAATGCACTCAGGGGATGGAGGGAAAACTCCCTTGCACAGGTTTAATGGCAACCTTAATTATCCATGGAAGAGGGATGGAAACAGGTACATGAGAAATATGCATGGTCATTTCAACCTCTCGGATAATTCTCCAGGTTGACCATGACATGTTTCATTTCATTTCTTTGTTTCATAGGAGCTCTGCTCTTCTTAGCTATCCAGATCTGTGTGCTCTCATTCTCAGTTTTCTCTGGCCTCCTGGTTTTATCATGCCTCCTAAGCGAGGGAAACCCAAGAGGGGACCCTCTTGGTACTTTTACATTGCAAGGCAGAAACGCCTTCACAAATTAGCAAGAGATTCCTCGACAACTTTGATTCAGAGAGCAAGGGAGCCAAAGACACCTCCAATGGCCTATGTGGAGGAGGAAATCCCATAGGAACCGATTCTAGTTCCACCAGACTCCCTCCTCTACATGGTCCTGGACCCCCAAGATAGACCTAGAACTAGCTTCACAACAATGGATACAAAGGCGACAATAGGGGGCTACTTGCACTGTCCAAGAGGGAATCCCCCAGATGGACAGCCCAGCTAAACCACCCCTGCCCACTTCAGACACGGGATGAGACCTGAGCTCACCCAACTTTCTAGCTCTGGAGCACTTGGACCTCATATTTGAGATGAGAAGATACATGATGGAGCAGCTCCATCGACACACCCTCCTCAATAATAGAATTGACATGTTGTTCGACGCCTTCTCGAGTGCGTCAATCAAGCTGAGATGCTCAACTTGTGCACAAACATTCGCCTTCACTCCTCATGAAGACACTTCTCATGGAGACACTCCTCAAAGTGACCCTTCGGATGGGCAGGTTCTACTGTTCTAACAATCCTTCTAATGCTTAAAGTTTCTCAGCCCTCTGCACTCCATTTGCAAGGCAATGGTTTTTTTTTGTTATCTTCCTTCTTAGTTTTTTCTGTTCAATTTGTATGATCAATTTTTTGATGGTTATCTTAACAAAACTATCATAAATATATGTTGTCACTTTCTCTGGTTTCCAACAGTTTGTTGGAGCAAGTGGGGGCTTCTATTTTTGGCTACAAGAAGAAAGGGATGCCACCTGTTTCGGTTTCCACTAGTTTGACGGAACAGGTGGCAAGCCTATGAAATTGATCAGTTTTGTACAGTGACAAATGTTTAATAAGGTAATATCACTTTTTATTTAAAAAACCAAACATTTATCATCAACATCAACATCACCACAAACTCTTAAATCTTAACAAATATTATACTTTATAAATTAATTGAACACATAAATATTATATTTTATAAGTTTTTTGAACACATAAATAAAATTTTAAAATAAAATAATAACTTACCTTTCTTATGGTTTGTTAAATCAAACTTAATTCCACCACCATCATCATTATATTAGATTAAAAAACACACATATTTAATAATCTTTATTATTATATTTATTAATCAAACATATGATTTTAAAATATTATTTATTTTATATGCTTAAGCTTCATAAGCTTCATAAATGATTATGTTTAATGAATTTATAATGTAATCTTTATTAGTAAAGATGATAAATTGAGATATATACTCGAAGGTGTTAATACAAATTTAAAAAAAAAATTATTTGATGAAAAAAAAATAATCCATTTGAAGTATTCAAATAATATAATTTTAAAATATTTTTTATTTATATGAATACACTTCATAATGAATTTATGATGGAACTTTTATTCGTAAAAAGGTAAATTGAAATAAATACATTGAGTGGATTAAAAAAAAAAAAAATCTAGAATAACAAAATGAGTATATTGACAAGATCCAATAAAACCATAAATCATTAATATTCAAATCCACCGGGGCTCCAACCGCTGTGAGATGTTTAATGGAGGATTTTTCTTGACCATAGATGATTTTCTTTCCATATCCAAGGCCCCCACTTGGACCGAACTCTAGCCAACACACCATTCAACAAGAATGCAGAACAATATGTTAGAGAGACCCGAAATATTCTAGTATCGTCAAAGGTTACATGTGGAGACTAATACCTCCTGCAGCCACCATAATATCAACACTCCCTCCTAGCTAGGGAGGTTTTAAAGGAAATGGTCTTGATAAAAAAAAAACCATTCAACCGACAACATCATCATAGCCACACAGTCTATCTCTTGATCAAATCACGAGCATCATCATCACTATCCAACTAGATAGTCTCCATGGAAATTAGATCAATGTCATCCAATAGAACACAACTGTGTCTATACATAGTAGTATACAACTACTATCTAGTGGTACACAACCACTCCTAGTGGCACACTGCTACTAACCAGTGATACACTGTCACTACCAGTGGATCACATCCACCATAGTAGCATACAACTATTGTCCATAGACATACAATCTCTACAATAATCATATTATCTTATATCAACAATATCATGATACAAACTAAGTCATCTGGGTCATTCTTCCACAAACATCTGTGAGATATGGAAGATAATATACCCTTAGAAAGTAACACATCAACCATGGGCTATCTAAACTATTATTCCCAAGCATAGAATAATAATTGTCCCTGATGTTTTAGCCTGGACCATTCCTCTGAAACTAATCATAGTGCAACCTGGATAGAATGAATCTACCCTAGGGAATTCATGTCCCTGATTGTTGAACCTATACCATTCACATAACTAGGACATTCCTCGAGCACTAATCATAGTGCAGTCTGGAGAGAACGGTTCTTCCCTAGGGAATGATTGTATGAACCATTTCCTAAGGAAATGGTTGTCCTGCACCAACCTCCAAAATAAACCATTCTCGAAACTGCTCACAATTGTGAACTTCAAAAGAATGACTTCCTGACAAGGTGGACCATTATACTTCACCACTACTCAGAGTGTATTCCAATAAGAATGAATTTCCTATACCATTCCCCCACACTATCCACAAGGGGAATCAATGTCTATGGTAAATCAACAATCTATTGGACCATTTTCATTACGAAAATGACTGCCCAATCTAGACTATTTTCCAAACTGGAAAATTACTTCCCATGAATCAATAAAATATCAATTCTCCCTCCAAAACTGGGGATCTATCTCTTCCCTTTCATCTAAGGGAGTTGTCTCCATGAGCCCCATCTTTCTACTTAAGTACACAAACTTTATCCTGGACAAAGGATTTGTCGAAATATATGCTACTTTCTCATCTGTGGAGATATAGTGGAGTTTCACTTCTCCTTCTTGGACTTTATCATGAATAAATTAGTATTTGATCTGAATATGTTTCGACCAGTCATGAAACATTGGGTGTTCTGGTAGAATCATAAAACTTTGGTTGTCATAGTATATTACTGTCGAATCTGATACATGATTAAATAATCCAAAAATCAGCTTCCTCAACCATACTGCTTCAGTACATGCTTCACATGCTATGATATATTATGCTTCTATTGTGTTAAGTGTGACAAAATTATGTTTCCTGTTGGCCCATGATATCATAGCAGAGCCCAAACTGAAACACATCCTTGAAGTACTCCTTTTGTATTATGCACTCCCTACCCAATCTGAGTCCATGAATCCATGAAGTTGTATATCATTGGTTGAGGTGTATCTTAAACCATAGTTTAATGTCCCATGAATATATTTTAGAAAATTCTTTACAACTATCCAGTGCTCATGTCTGGGTTCCACCTGGAACTGGCTTAAAGTGTTTACAACAAAGAAAATATATGGTCGAGTATTCACTAGATACATCAACGACCTAATCAATTGTCGATATAGGGATGGATTTACTATATCAGAATATGAGTCTCTTACTTTTCTTATATATGTGGTCATAGGAGTGGCCATGGATTTGCAATCCATCATTCCAAATTTCTGAAGAATATTCACTGCATACTTTCCTTGTCCAAGGAAGATTTCACCATGCTTCTGCCATACTTCTAGTCCCAAGTAATAGTGCATGAGACCAAGATATTTCATATCGAACTCAGAAGCTAATACCTTCTTACATTGGGTGATGAGAGACTCTTCACCTATCAAGAATAAATTATCATTATAAAACAATAGAATCATAGGTGCATTGTTCACAACCTTGTAGTAGAGATTTGGATCTGCATGAATTTTAGAGAAACCAAGTCTTATTAAGTAATTATAAATTATGGCATACCAAGATCTTGTAGCTTGCTTGAGTCCATATAGGGATTTCTTTAATATGCAAACATGAGTGTCTCTAGGATGCACCTCAAAACCTTGAAGTTGTTCAATGTATACTTCTTCTTCAATTTCTCCATTGAGAAAATCTATCTTTACATCCATCTGATGTAAAATCCATCCCATGGAAGAAACAAGAGACATAATGGCTCTAATAGAAGTATATCTAGCAACAAGAGAAAAGGTTTCATCATAATATTCTCCCTCCTTTTGGGAGAACCCTCTAGCCATGAACCTTTCCTTGTATTTATCTATGCTTCCATCTACTACACGTTTTATCTTGTAGGCCCATTTTGAAGTTCCCACTGATTTTTTCTTAGGTCTAGTCACAATTTCCCATACACAATTTTTCATGATGGAATGGTATTCTTATGTCATTGATTATTTCCACTATTTATTTTGAACTGCTTCTTCAAATGTGGTGGGTTCTTCATTTATAAGTTTTTTCATACATGCTGCATAGTTGGAGAATTTTTTGGGATTCTTTCTTTCTCTAAAAGTGCCACTTGGAGATTTGAGTCTTTCTGCTTCTTGTAGAGTAGCTTTAAGCCAAGATGGATGTTTTCTATTTTTGGGTAAAATGGCTGATTCAATAGGTTTGCATGGTTGCATTGGATGATCAAGTTGTTCTGGTTCTTCATTCTGACTTTTTGGAAAATAGGTGTTTTCTTCTTTAGGATCTTCATATTCTTCTTACATGGATTCTTCTATATATTTCTTGAAAGCCATCTTCTCATCGAAGGTTACGTCTCTGCTAACTTCAATCTTATGTTTTTCTGGAATATATATTATGTAGGCTTTGGAGGATTCACTATATCTAAAAAATATGCCCTTCTTTCCTGAGGGTTCTAGTTTCTTCCTTTTATCCTTAGGGATATGAATGTAAACATGGCACCCAAAGATTATTAAGTGTTCCACGTTAGGTTTCTTTCCTGAGAAGGATTCTTCTGAAGTCATATTCTTCAATATGCAGTGGAGACTTCTATTATGAACATATATTGTTGTCATGGATGCTTCTCCCCATAGATACATGGATAAACCTTGATCATTCATTAGTTCCTTGACGGTTTCTTCAATATATCTATTCTTTCTTCGTGCTACACCATTTTGTTAAGGATTATGAGGAATGGTTAACTCCCTCCTAATCCCTGTTGATAAAGGCTATTCTATTTCCTTTGTCTTCTAAGCAAGATATAGATACAAGATTGTTTTCTAAACTAGGCACATATAAGACATTAATCAAATGAACATTGTTACTTGATTTTAATTTGATGGAGGCTTGGCCAATTCGTTTGACTAGATAGGTGTTCTTGTCTCCAAGTTGTACTTTGTGAGATGTCTTCTTTTCATTCAGATTGGAGAGTCTGACTTGGTTTCCTATCATATGCCTAGAAGCTCCACTGTCAATTATCCACATGTCATATTTAAGAGTTCCTGTAATAGATGAATAGTGTAGATGATCTTTCTTTTCATTCATGATTTCTGTTAACTGATAGTTGGTCACAATTTGACTTTGACTGGTCAAATGTTGATTTTCACCCAAAATTTCAACCTTGACATTTTTTCCTTCTGAGAGTGTGAACAGGTGCGTTGGACTTAGGCACACTAGAATATCCTCTCCTTGAGAAAAGTGTTCCATCATAAGGTGTTGGGAAAGATGTTTTAGGGTTTGCAATTGCACCGATTAGTAACCCTAGCGACAATGCTTCAATAACTGTACCTTCTTGAAACCCTAGCGTCAGTTCTTCAACGAGCTTGATAATTTTATGGCTTAGCTTCCTTCCAGTGGTTAGACTGTCTGAAGGAGATGTGGGCCCATAACCTGTTAGAAAAATGAGTGTGCTCATTTCACCATAAACAATATAACAATATTGTCACCCAACCATAGGCACAAAGGCCACCCCCGAGCACCTTAACCTTGACAGAAAAAATAATTCTTGTAGAAGACCAATAGCCAACCAAAGCTAGGACACAAAGAAAGGATAACCAAAGACCAAGCAGAAAGGCCAAACCAATAAGCTAATACAAAGTCACTACTGCAACAGTTGCAATTCTCCTTCACTCATGCACACTTCTTTTCCTTATGCAGTCATGAGTGAGTGAGTGAAAAATGAGATCTAGCTCCCTTTATTTATACTAATCCATCTTAATTGACTAGGATGACTTCTCTTTCTGGGGGATAATAACTCAATATTAATTTATTCTACTAAGTCGAATTATCTTCTAGTGTTATTATCCAAATATTTAGGGCTTCTCTTTCTTCCCGGAATATTCTAGTCTCGTCAAAGGTTGCATATGGAGGAAAATAACTCCTGCAACTACCATAATATCAACACATTCTTCCACGAATAAATCACCTTTTAGAGACTTGTTTTGGTTATTTACCTCCTTCACCATTTGATATTATTTCTGGACAACAAAAGGTAGAATAAGGACTACAAGGAGAAGAAAATAAGGCAAGCACATTTGTGGACAAAATCAAGAATATACATGTAAGGGTTCAGGAGTAGCTCAAGTAGAGACAACAATTGTATAAATCCATGCATGATCAACACAAGGAGGATCATAAGTTCCATGTTGGAGACCAGGTGTGGATTTATCTCCATAGGGAACAACTGCAAGGAGCATCAAAGAAACTCAAGCCCCTTAGATATGGACCATTTGATATCATTGAACAAGTGAACGAGAATGCCTTTAGCTTGAAACTTCCACCTTATATGCATATCACCTCAATGGTGAATGTGGAAATTTTGAAGTTGTTTGAACCCTCCATGTTGGATGAGGAGGAAGAACATCAGGTTCTTCCCATTGTGGAAGACCTTTCACCTGATGGTCTTGAGGAGTTGAAGGAATACACAATTCTGCAGTGCAGGAGCAGACAATTCGCAGAGGGTTGCAAGAAATGTGGTAGATTGGTCTCAAGGGTCAAATTAAAAGGAAAGAGAAGTGGTATGAGAGGATCTATATTATAAGAAATGTCCCTCATCTATCCTTGGAAACTTCTGTGGACCAAAAGCCTCCCAATGGGGAGGTGTGATCCAAATTGGATACGACAAGAAAAATTGGCTATTGGCACAGTCTCTAAGATGATCAACACATGAAAATTTCAAGGCTATAGATGAAGAAGGAGATCAACTTATTGGCATGAAGGGACCCATGCCATCATGATTGATGTCCAATTTTGTATGTAATGTATGAAAGTATGGGAAACATATTATTGTATAAAAGAAATAATGAGACATTCGTAAAACCTTTTCCCCGTGGGAGAAAAGAAAAACAAACAAAGAAATGAAGGAGAAACAGACTGGAGTGAAGATGAAGTGTTGGGGACACCCGATGTTCCAACTATTCTCCCAATCAACTACACATTCTATATCATGTATCCCCACAAGGAGAGAGGGGTTCTTTGCCTATGAATAAGGTAGAGAGAGGTTTCCTAGACATCAATGAGGAGCATAGAAATGAACCAATGAGCCTATAATTTTCCCATTGCTGAGTAATAAAGAGCCTAGCCGAAGCCAAAATAATGTTGTTTTTCCCATTCGGGTTTTCAAGGTAAATTATGCGTTTATGCATGATGATTGTTGTGGTTGTATTTTTTTATGAATGGTAAATGTTGTGCACTGCAATTTAATTGTTTTTTGTGTATGTTTTAGCAATGAGAAATTCATGTCGTTTGGGTTGAGTTTGTTTCATGTTAATATGGTTCACATGGGTCAATAGACCATACTAATAGCTCTTTAACCGTAGCCGTGCATTGAATTTTGAGTTGGAAATCGACAACCATCCTACTCAAGTCATTGATATTTAATTGAGGGTTTCTAATTTCACTTTTAGAGTCATTGGGAACATTCATGACTTGTTGGGCCGTTTTCTATTTTCCCATAAATCATACTTGGAGTATCTTTAGAAATATGGGGTTAGCTAGGTGTTTTCTAGCTACCCATTGACCATATACATGTTTTGACAATTCACATGTTATCACTCCCCCCCCCATACATTTTTCGTTGTCCGCGAATGCTCAAGTCGGATTCCATATGTTTTTCATTGTCCGTGAATTCTCAAGTTGACTTCTATACATTTTTCCTTGTCAGTGAATGTTAAAAATCAACTCCCATATGTTTTCAATTGCTCTAGGTTGCCAAAATTTCCTTGGGCATGTTTCCGCATCATGGGTTATTAAAAATAGTATTCCAATCGTTTTTACATGCCATTGGTGATCAAATTCGCCACTAGAACTTTCTTCTCAGTTGTTGGTCACTGGTTCCTACATGCAGAGGGTTTCCCTTCATTATTGGCTGTCGAATATTCCTCTTATCTATTTTCTTTAGCCACGGGTCGACCCACTTTAACTTGGCTTCCCCTTTGGTCGAGCTACCTTCTTCATTCGGCCAACATTCCTTCTTGGTCGATCCGACTTGGGTAAATTCGACATGGGTCAACTTGAATTTGGTTGACTATTGTGCCTCCAACCCGACTTGCATCTTTTCCACTTCTTTTTTGACTCGACTTGGATTCCTTCTATCTCATTTCTTTGACTCGACTTTTGGATAATAGAATTCATTTTATTTTGGGTTGACTTGAGTTGCGGCTAGGTTGGTTGAGTATTTATCGTCATCTAAAGAGCTAAGGTTATATTTTTTTATAGAGATTTTCATGTTGGTGAGATGAGTAGGCTATAAGCCTCCTGTTTACAGATCATTCCAAGAGAGGGAAAAATAAGGTGACCAAATTTTTGATCAAGAGCTTCTTACCATTGGTTGACATCAACTTATTTCTTCTAAAAATCTAAAAAGGTCAGCTCAAAAGCTAAAATATAAAAGGGTCAACTCAAACCCTAACATGACAACCTTTAATCATATTATGTTTTTTTTTCCACGAAAAAAAGCATAATTTTATTCATCCAAAGAGAACCAAATTACATTTTGTAGGTTCTTTTAAGCACATCTCTCAACCTTGGATAAAAATATCCAAGAAAAACAAGACTAACAACCATATGAGAGAGTACATCCTGAAGGCATGAGAGATCAAAACAACATATACAATAATTTAAGAATGGAACAAAGAACAACCAAGGGTCAAAGCCCCCTCTAGGAGAGAAAGCGCTGAGAGAAACAAATAAAAAAGAAACTCCAGAAATTGGATGGACAAGGTCAGAGCAGTATAGAAACCACACGCCAAAAGCATCGATTTGTGTATACATCAAACCCTAAACATACCAAAAACTGGAGAAGAGGACCACAGACTGTAGGGAACTAACCCCCAAGAAAACCATGCCGAGAGCGAGCGAACCAATCAAAAAATACTAGAAATGGAATGGACCAGGTCTTATCGACATACATACCCCTCAAAGGGAAGAGAGATTCCAAGAATTATCTGATACACCACCTGCAATCTCAGAACTCAACAAAAAATATTTGAAACCAGAGCCAAACATCAAGCATATGCATCAAACGCCGACAACGATCCTGAAATAAGGAGGCAGATCTGGAAGAAGTACTATAAGGGATGGGGAGGATCCCCACAGAGAGATGGCACCAAAAAAATGGAGGAGGCCGTTGACCATGGCTATATCGAAGAAATAAAAATGAAAGAAAAGAGAGAAGGGCGTGGAGCCAAAGGCACATAGCCTGTCCCAAACCCTCCATTTCATGCAGGCACCAAGCTCCCAAGCTGAATTGATAGGAATCTGCAGTAGAGAAGCCAATAGAAAAAAATAAACAAACTTGTCATAGCATACAAAAAAGAACCAGATCTCGATCCGCAGACAGGAACAAGAGCGAGGGAGAAGGATGATGCAGAGGTCGCTGCGAGAAACAACCCAGACACAGACTTGCAGGCTGGAAATAAGAACATAAATGCGGGACCACCGTGAAGTGTAACCACCATGTGATAAACACAAACTTGTATACTTCTTCCCGATATCTTTTCTACCGCAAACGTTCTACATGACAATATCGTGCCTGCAAATATTTAGAGAGCACATCACATATAATTTGGCTTAACATTAAAGTTTTAAGACATCTAATTCTATTCCTTTCCCTTAACTTTATGTTATCTTATTCTTTACTTGGGTCCAACATAACCTTATCAATAATGTTTCCTCATGCATCTAATTCCGTTCTTTTGTTTTTACTTTTATTTTCTTTTAGCTTTTACTCAAACTTAATGGCAACCTTTCTTAACATCTAATTTTATTCTTTTATTTTTATATTATCATTAAAATCTAAATTTCTATATGGGATTTTTTAGGTTCAACGTAAACTTATCAATAAGTTTTATAACATAAACTTATTCCAACAGGAAGAAACTCTGTGGCCCCAAAAGTCTAGAATAAGGTGGCTAAAGGAAGGGGAGAGGAATACCATTTTTTTTCATAGAACAACTATTGCAAGAAGATCCCATAACAAATATTCAAGATTAGGGATCAGGACGGGATTAAAAGAGAATCCCACCAGGAAATTGAGAATACACTGGTCAACGACCACTTCCAGGGGATAGCCCAGGAACCCAACCAAGACAGATCCAAGGCCATACAAAGAATAATTCAACACATCCCCAAGCTAGTCACATGGGATCAAAATGTTTTCCTAAACAAACCCATCGCAAAGGAAGAAATTGACCAAGTGGTCCAGGAGATTCCCAACAGATAGGCCCCAGGCCCAGATGGCTTCACAATGGAATTCTTCAAATCCTTCTAGGAAGTGGTTAAGCATGATATTTACTGGGTGGTGGAGGACTCCAGGTGATCAACATCCATCCTGAAAGCTTTAAATACCACAATGATCACTCTAATCCCGAAAGAAAATGAAGCTAGGACCCCAGACCGCTATAGGCCTATAGCTTTATGCATTGTAGTTTACAAGATAATCTCCAAAGTCATAGCCAATAGGCTGAAGCCACTCCTTCCCACACTGATTTCACAGGAACAGGTGGGTATTGTGGAAGGAAGACAAATTCTAGAAAATTTCATTCATACCCATGAGATTATTCACATGCTGGAAAGCCAAAGGAGAGGGGGGATTCTAATCCAACTTGATCTGGTAAGGGCTTCCGACAAAATAAGCTGGCACTACATGGCTAAGACGTTGGAAGCTTTTGGGTTTGAACAACACTGGATCAACTAGATAGTCACTCTAGTCTCAATGATAAGCTACTTGCTACTAAGCAATGGAGCCCCAACCAAACCATTCTGTCCATCCAGAGGCATAAAACAAGGGGATATGTTGTCCCCCTTCCTATTCATTCTAATGATGGAAGGGCTAAGCAGAAGCATAAAAAGAGAAACTACAACAGGTGAAATAAAAGGCATCAAACCTTTTGAAAACTGTCCAACCTCCACACACCAACAGTTCGTTGATGATACCATACTCCATGGCACACCCATGGTAAAGGAAGTAAAGGATTTTAAAATAATATTATAATCCTTGGGGGAAGAAATCAACCACTCCAAATCCATGATATATGTCTTCAACATTAATCCAACAATTCAACGAAACTTGGCCAACATTCTGGGGTTTGAACACAAAACACTCCCAATGAAATACTTGGGAATCCCCCTGATGGACCGAGCCTACAAAAATGCTACGTGGGAAGGAGTTATCAACAAACTTCAGGAGAGGGTAAAAAATTGGACATGCAGATCCCTAAAGCTGGACGAAAGGCTTATCCTCACCAAAATGGTTCTACAAGCAATTCCAGCATATATGATGTTAGTGTTCCCAGCCCCCAAAGGAATCCTACAAAAGATAAGAGCCATCCAATGAGACTTCCTATGGAGAGGGGCAAAAAATAAAAAAAAATGGGCCTTGATGGCCTGGGATAAGGTATGCACCAAAAAACAAAGGCGACCTGGGGTTACAAGACCCAAAGGTAACTAACGAAGCCTACGAGTCAAACCTCTGGTGGAGATGGGTAAAAGACAAATCAGTGTCATGGGAAAACCTATGGAAGGCCAAGTGTTCCCTGAACATTAGCGACCATGAGTGAATTCGGTTCATGGACACAAGGGAGGGATCAACCATCTAGAATGTCGCATGGTGTAATAAGAACTGGATCCAGAATCACAGCTTCTGGGAAGTCAGAAATGGTAGAAGAACAAGGTTTTTGGAGGACGCATGGCAACATGAACCCATAATGGAAAATCTAGACATGGAGGAGCTTCAATAGGAAATGATTGGGCAAGGAAAAACAAAAATCCATCATTATTGGAAGCAAAGGGATGGCAGCACCAGATGGAGGATCTGGTACAAACTTAATCCACAAAATAGATCCTGGATCGAAACAATAGCGAAAAAGGTGGAGGAGTAATTGGAGAAAAGGAAAATTGGGGTCTCGAAAGAAGAGGACCAATTGAGGTGGGGCTGGAAAATGGGGGTGAATTGAACTTAAAAGAAGCATGGTAATACATCATAGGCCAGGATCAAGAAAATCTAGAGCAACAATGGGAAAAGATTTGGAAAATCCCCCAATGGCCAAAAATCAAAATGCTCAAATGGCTAGTTCTACATAAATGAATTCTAACTTGGCAGAACCTCATGAAAAGGGGTTTCATAGGTCCCTCTTGCTGCCATATCTGTCAAGTCAAGGAGGAAACAACTAACCACCTCCTCGACGAATGTAGTTACACAACAGAGATTTGGGATTGGGCGGCAGGCATCTTCCACCAATCCAATAGGATTCGAGGGAACATCAACGCAACCATCAACGCTTGGAATGAGGGTTACAAAAAAAATGAAATGGTGAACCTTTTTTGGAATCTAATGTCGGGGATGATCATCTAGGCAATCTTGAAAGAACAGAACCGACACATCTTCAGGAATGAAAACATACCGACAAAAAGGATAAAGGAGGCAATAGTCTCTCAAATAAGAGAAGCAGTGTAGAGCCACAACTGCAATATGGAGAAAGTGAAACTCATAAACCAAGACTCCCGTATCCTATATTTTTTCCATCTAAAATAATGGTGCAATAACATACCTGTAGGGTGCAACACGCAACTCCAGAAAGGTG
>SNQJ01S0016267.1:30962-54493 GCA_010110895.2 Picea sitchensis | reverse complement strand
GTGGTGGCAACATCATCTGACTGTACAATGGGAGCATGGGAAACTCAACCAACAATGCAGCGGAATTTGGAGCCCTGGAACTTGGCCTTGAAATACTAAGTCACGAAAGGATGACAAACACCATCGTGGAAGGTGACTCCACCCTGATTATCAACACGAAGAAAAGACTCCAAAATGGCACCAGAGTCAGAAATTGATCCAGGTGGATATCGGTGGCCACCCACCTTTTCTAGCTGGCTCAAAATAACTTTTTGGCAATTTTGGCAATTTATTATTTTTAGCAGTTTTTCAGGTCCTAAACTTCTGGAGCCGTTTTGAGTCCCTAAACGACATTTTTTTGGGTATCTATCGATTGGAAAATTTCATCATGAAATTTTTATCAACAGTTGTAGTCCTCAGTTAGATATTTCCAATGGGCTATCGTGCACCTAAAACGAAGATTGTATGAAAAAGTTACGACCCCGAGAGTTGATGTATTGACTTACCCAAATGGGGCCCACATGACTTTTGGTGCTTCATCTTCTAGGGTTAGGTTTTTGGATGTCTAGGGTTTTTGACACTCTGTTTATTGAAAAAATTTCTTCAGAGCCTCATTATAATCATATTCTAGTGAATGAGCGTAGCCATCACATCTCTTCTCAGAGTTAAGCTGCCACCATTCCAACAAGCTTGTTTTTCCCCTGCATTTTATAGTTTCAGCTTATTTCCTTGTTGAATAGAAAACTGGTTTTACTGTATCTTTTTTATTCTGTGTTAAGCATTTGTTAATAAGCTGTAGTCATTTCATTCTTCTCATAAAATATGGATCAATGGTATCAGAGCGGTTTTCTCCTTGTCGTCTTAATGCATGTCCCCAACGAGGTCAGAGTACAAAATTTGGGTCTTGAGCTTGTTTCTCTTGAGGACCAAAGCTCTCGCACACCCAAGTGAAATCTCATGGTAGGAGAAAAGAAATATGAAGGGATAGGAGATCCCTTCAAAAATTTTCTTGAGGAAGCCCTCATGCAATAGAGGAATGAGATTATGGATAGTTTCGCGAAAATTCTTCGACGACTACCAACAGGCGATGCATCTTCTTCGAGCGGAGGCGCCACCCCCTTCAAGGTACAAATAAACTTTGATATTCCTGTATTTGAAGGTCAGATAGACGCAGATGGTGTAGACAAGTGGTTGAATCTACTAGAAGGGTATTTTTCTGTCCATAACTTTTTGAATAGAGAAAATATTACTTTTGTGCTCAAATCCGTTCCCCATGTCAAAGATTGGTGGAAAAAATTCTATGAGAAAAAGGAAACAGAGGAACCCTCGTTATTTACAATCACGACTACCTAAGAATCCTTCAAGGATGTTATTAAGGAACAATACTACCCTTTTGGAAGTTATGACGACTTGTATACCAAATGGACCACACTGCAGCAAGAAAGAGACCAAGAAGTGCCATAGTTCACAAATATCTTCCATACCTTGCGCACCAAGATGAGTATCAAAGATTCAGAGCAACATATGGTGCTCAAGTACCATGGTGATCTGCATAGATACATATATACTGAAATGGAATTTCTGGACATCTCGTCCTTGGGCGCGGCCTACTGATATGTCGTCAAAATCGAGCAAAAGCTCAAACAAAAGGCGTGACAATTTGGGCCTGGGAACCCCTCACAACAAAAGCTATGAAAGGGCGGCCCCAATCAATAGAAGAAAGGAGAGATAAAAGATGGACATTATTAGGACAACCATTCCAAGCCACAAGAAAATAAGGAAACTAGAAAGACAAAGAAATATACTGGGAAGTGGTGCGACTTCCATAAGAGCCCTTGGCATAACAATGTATACTACTACTCAAAGCAATCATTGGTGGCTGAAGTGAAAGCCTTTGAATCAGGTGTGGATTCTGACTCTAAGTCAAAACTAGAAAGGGGAAGACAGATCATTGACACAGAACCCAGTGCCACCGTTACTACCACCGAGCTCCATCCTGATGAACCAGACAAAGCATAAGAAGGAGAGTGCCTCTTTCATTCACATATGTGGGTAAAAGGCACCCCGCTACACTTCATCGTTGATAGCGGTAGCCAGAAGAACCTCATCTTAGCAAAAGTTGTCAAGCAGTTTCCCTTGACGAAAATGCCGCACCCACAACCCTACACCATTGGATGGCTCCGGCAAGGAAGTGATCTCTGCATCAGCCAATAGTGTCACCTATCATATGACATGAAGCCCTTCAAAGATGAGGTATTTTTTGATGTTGCTCCTCTCGAACTTTGTGATGTTCTTTTGGACCAGCCTTATTTATGGAAATTTCATGTTGTATATGAGTCTAGGCCTCGTAGTGTTATTATTACTTTGAACAGGAAATTGTACAGGATACCCGATTGATCTAGGTGGATATCTATGGCCACCCACCTTTTCCAACTAGCTCAAAACAATTTTCTGGCAATTTTGGTAATTTACTATTTTTAACAGTTTTCACTTCCAGAGTCGTTTTGAGGCCCTAAACGATGTTTTTTTGGGAAAACATGTTTTCAATATGGAAGTTCCATTTATATTGCACCTAAAATGAATTTCCTCAACAATACCTTTCCAATGGGCTATCATGCGCCTAAAATAGAGATTGTATGCAAAAGTTATGACCTCGAGAAGTTGATGTACTAACTTACCCAAACGGGGCCCACATGACTTTTGGCGCTTCATATCCTAGGTTAGGTTTTTGTATTTCTAGGGTTTTTGGAATTCCTTCTTATTGTAAAAAGGTCTTCAGATCCTCATTGTAACCATATTCTTGTGAATGCGAGTAGCTATCACATCTCTTCTCAGAGATAAGCTACCACCATTCTAGCGAGTCTTTCACTCTGTATTTTTATAGTCTTTGTACATTTATTTCATTAATAGAAATCATGTATTACTATATATCTGTGTTTATGGTTGCATCTCTGATACATTTTTGTTATATTATTGGATATCTGCGATATCTCTGTGCATTTATTTAATATATCTCCTCTCTCATTTCATACCGAAAATAATCTGGATCAGTGGTATTAGAGCAGACTGCTCTTGATCATTTTTCAATGCATGTCCCCGACGAGGTCCAAGTATAGAAATATGGGTCTCGATCTTGTCTCTCTTGAAGACAATCACTCTCGCATGCCCAAGAAAACCTCCATGGCGGAAAAAATGAAAAACGACGGAGCAGACGATCCTATAAGTCTGTTGATTGAGAAAACTCTCACGTGATAGAGGGATGAAATGATGGAGAATTTTTCCCACATCCTTCAACGCCTTCCAATAGCATCAGGTGCATCTTCATATAGAGACCACTTTGGAGGCAATTCTCCTTTTAAGGTATAGTTCAATTTTGATATTCCTATATTTGAAGGTCAGATAGATGCAGATGCCCTAGAAAAATGGTTAAATCTGTTAGAAGGTTATTTCTCTGTTCACAATTTGTTCGACAGAGAAAAGATCATCTTCGTTCTCCTTAAGGCTCTCCCCCATGTCAAACATTGGGGGGGAACTTATTGGGAGAAGAGTTCCACAGAGGATTCTGGAATATATGGGGCCGAGCCCACTTGAGATTTTTTTGTGGATGCGGTAAAGGAATAGTTTTACCCTGTTGGCAACTATGTGGATCGATACATGAGATGGACCAAACTACGGCAAGAGAGGGGCCAAGATGTTCCAGAGTTCACCAATACCTTCCATACCTTGTGCACAAAGATGGGTATCAAAGACTCTGAACAACATTTGGTTATGAAATACCGTGGGGCTCTACACAGATACATCCAAACTGAAATGGATTTTCTGGATATCTCATCACTCGATGTTGCTTATTGATATGTTGTTAAAATCGAGTAGAAATTTAAGCACCAGAACAAACGGGAGTTCAAGTTTACAAATCCGCAACAACCAAAGTATGACAAAGACACCCCTAACAAACAATCTCCCAAAAACTAGTCCAAGCCATAGGAAAAGAAGGGTCACGGGAAGACAAAGAAGGACACCAGAAAATGGTGCGATTTCCACAAAATCCCTTGGCACAACATCGATAAATGTCTCTCAAAACAGACATTGGTGGCTGAGATCAAAGACAAGGAGCCGAACCCTGATTCAGAATTTGATTATGAAAATACTGGTAAAGGATAGATCATTGACACAGAACCCACTGCTATTGTCGTGACTGCATCAATTCAACCAGAAGAACCAACAAATCCTGAAGAGGGGGAGTTCCTTTTTCATTCACAGATGTGGGTGAAGGGGACCCCACTGCATTTTATTGCTGATAGCGAAAGACAAAAGAACCTCATCTTAGTAGAGGTCGACAAATAGTTGGGATTGTCGACAACACCACACCCGTAGCCATACAACATCGGGTGGCTTCGCCAAGGACGAGATCTCCGTGTCAGCCAATAGTGGTGATTGTCATACGGCATCCAACCCTTCAAGGATGAGGTATTATGTGATGTTTCCCTACTGGATGTCTGTGATGTTCTCTTCGGCCAACCATATATGTGGAGACACCATGTTGTTTATGAGTCTCGAACCCGTAGTGTCATTGTTACTTTGGGGGGTCATCTCTACAAAATACCAGAGGTAGTTCCAACTATTGTTCCACCTAAAAAGTGTTGCAAGGTAGTATCTCATACTCGAAAATTCATCTTCTTCACAATCTGTTCAAAAGGGGAACAAAAGGACACTGCAACCAATACAGCCTCTCCTTAGGCACCTTCTATCCAATAGACGCAGGTCGACAAGGTTGAAAAAAAGTGAAAATATACATTATACACATTTTCCTCTCATGTATCTTGAATTTTTGAACAGCCTTAGCCTCAACAGGTTCGTGACAGACTTCCACAAATGAAGCAGCACGACGTCTCCAGCAAGGCAAGCAACCCACCAAGATTCAGATTCAACAAATGCTTTTTCCTTTCCCCTGGGCACTCAACGCAATGGATACCATTGGTTCCTAAGGAGGGAGGATTTATCTAGGTGGATATCGGTGGCCACCCACCTTTTCCAACTGGCTCAAAATAATTTTCTGACAATTTTGGTAATTTACTATTTTTAGCAATTTTCACTTTCGGAGCCGTTTTGAGGCCCTAAACAATGTTATTTGGGAAAAAATGTTTGAAATATGGAAGTTCCTTTTATATTTCACCTAAAATGAATCTCCTCAAAGATACCTTTCCAATGGGCTATCATGTGCCTAAAACAAATATCGTATGCAAACGTTACGACACCAAGAAGTTGATGTACTAACTTACCCAGACAACGCCCACATGAATCTTGGCGCTTCATCTCCTAGGGTTAGATTTTTGGATGTCTAGGGTTTTTGGCATTCCTTCTTATTGTAAAAATTCCTTAAGAGCCTCATTGTAATCATCTTCTTGCGAATGGAAGTAGCCGTAAAATCTCTTCTCAGAGATAAGTTTCCACTATTCTAGCGAGTCTTTCACTTTGTATTTTTACAGTCTCTGTACATTTATTTCATTAATAGAAATCGTGTATTACTGTATATATGTGTTTATGGTTTCATCTCTGATACATTTCTATTATATTATTGTATATTAGCGATATCTCTATTCATTTCTTTATTATATCTCCTCTCTCATTTCGTACCAAAAATAATCCGGATCACCGAGGCAGTCCCACCTAGTGTTGTTTCCTTGATCTCTACCAAGCAATGCAGGAAGGTCATATCTCATATGGGGAAGTTTTTCTTCTTCGTGATACACTCTTGGAATGAGTGAAATATCACAGCCACATCTAGGGTCTCTATGTCTGACCTCTCCACAGAGCAAACACAAGTAGATAAGGTCATCAAAGAATACTCGTATATCTTCTCCTCATCTACCGAGGTACCTCTACACTGTCAGGTCAAGCACCCCATCAATATGACCCCTGACGCACTGCTTCCCAATGGGCGAGTCTATCAATACTCTATGTTAGAGAATAAGGAGATCAAGTAGTCATGAATGTCTCTCAAAACAATCATTGGTGGCTGAGATCAAAGAAAAGGAGCCGAACCCTGATTCATAATCTGATTCTGAAAATAATGGTAAAGGATAGATCATTGATGCAGAACCCACTGCTATTGTCATGACCACATCAATTCAACTGGAAGAACCAACAAATCCTGAAGAGGGGGAGCACCTTTTTCATTCACAGATGTGGGTGAAGGGGACCCCACTGCATTTTATTGCTGATAGCGAAAGACAAAAGAACCTCATCTCAACAAAGGTCGAAAAACAGTTGGGATTGTCGACAACACCGCACCTGTAGCCATACAACATCAGGTGGATTTTCCAAGGATGAGATCTCCATGTCAGCCAACAATGACGATTTTCATACAGCATCCAACCCTTCAAGGATGAGGTATTATGTGATGTTTCCCCACTATATGTCTGTGATGTTCTCTTGGGCCAACCATATATGTGGAGACACCATGTTGTTTATGAGTCTCAAACCCGTAGTGTCATTTTTACTTTGGGGGTTCATCTCTAGAGAATACCAGAGGTAGTTCCAACTATTTTTCCACCTAAAAAGTGTTGCAAGGTAGTATCTCATACTGCAAAATTCATCTTCTTCACAATCTGTTCAAAAGGGGAACAGAAGGACACTACAACCATTACAGCCTCGCCCTAGGCACCTTCTATCCAATAGACACAAGTCGACAAGGTTGAAAAAAAGTGAAAATATACATTATGCACATTGTCCTCTCATGTAGCTTGAATTTTTGAACAGCCTCAACCTCAACAAGTTTGTGACAGACTTCCACAAATGAAGCAGCATGACATCTCCAACAAGGCAAGCAACCCACCAAGATTCAGATTGAACAAACGCTTTTTCCTTTCCCCTGGGCACTCAACGCAATAGATACCATTGGTTCCTAAGGAGGGAGGATTTATCTAGGTGGATATCAGTGGCCACCCACCTTTTCCAACTGGCTCAAAATAGTTTTCTGACAATTTTGGTAATTTACTATTTTTAGCAATTTTCACTTCCAGAGCCATTTTGAGGCCCTAAACAATGTTATTTGGGAAAACATGTTTGAAATATGGAATTTCCTTTTATACATCACCTAAAATGAATCTCCTCGAAGATACCTTTCCAACGGGCTATCATGTACCTAAAACAAAGATCATATGCAAACGTTACGACCCCGAGAAGTTGATGTACTAACTTACCCAAACAACGCCCACATGAATCTTGGCGCTTCATCTCCTAGGGTTAGCTTTTTTGATGTCTAGGGGTTTTGGCATTCCTTATTATTGTAAAAATTCCTTAAGAGCCTCATTGTAATCATCTTCTTGCGAATGGGAGTAGCCGTCACATCTCTTCTCAGAGATAAGCTGCCACTATTCTAGCGAGTCTTTCACTTTGTATTTTTACAGTCTCTGTACATTTATTTCATTAATAGAAATTGTGTATTATTGTATATATGTGTTTATGGTTTCATCTCTGATACATTTCTGTTATATTATTGTATATTCGCGATATCTCTATTCATTTCTTTATCATATCTCCTCTCTCATTCCGTACCGAAAATAATACGGATCACCGAGGCAGTCCCACCTAGTGTTGTTTCCTTGATCTCTGCCAAGCAATGCAGGAAGGTCATCTCTCAGATGGGGAAGTTTGTCTTCTTCATGATACACTCTTGGAATGAGTGAAATATCATAGCCACATCTAGGGTCTCTATGTCCGACCTCTCCACAGAGAAAACACAAGTAGATAAGGTCATAAAAGAATACTTGTATATCTTCTCCTCACCTACTGAGGTACCTCTACACTGTCAGGTCAAGCACCCCATCGATATGACCCCTGATGCACCACTGCCCAATGGGCTATTCTATCACTACTCTATGTTATATAATGAGAATGTTACATATTCCCCATTAAAAGCTGTAAATACCAGCTAGATAATATCTTTTTTGAATTCAAATATTATTACTCGTTTTGGTATCTTTGACTGCCTGGTATTTGATAATTCTTCCTATTTTTTGTCTCTTGAGATGAGTGATTTTTCTCTAGAAAAGGGAATTAAATTAAAGTATTCTGCTAGCTATTACCCCTAAGGCAATGGATTGGCATAATCGACTAATAAAAATATGATCAAAATTATCAAGAGAACGGTCTCTGAAAACCATAAAAATTGGCATAATGCACTGTTAAACACAATCTGGGCTGATAGAGTGACTCCTAAAACTATTGTGGGTAACTCACCTTTATTTCTCTTTTACGGTAGAGAGGTGATTCTGCCACCACATGTCCTCCTTCCCTCTCTGCAACTATCGCAGAAAATATAAGAAGAGGACTGTCCCCCTTTGGAGAATCGAATTAACGCTTTGCTAAAATTAGAAGAAGTGAGGGCTCAAGTGAAACGAAAATTGCATCAACATCAAATCATTGTTAAAAGATGGTTTGATTCCAATTCTGCCTCTAACAAAAATTTTGAGGTAGGTGACCTTGTTCTAAAATGGGACAAACCGCATGAGGGAAAAGGAGAGCATACAAATTTTGAGAAATTGTGGCTAGGACCATTCTTGATTGCTAAGAAATTGGGTCCCAGTTCCTTTTGATTACAGAATTTAGAGGGACAGCCAGACGCCTATCCAGTGAATGGCCAAGCTCTAAAAAGGTATTTTTCCTAATGACACTCCCATGTACACTGTGTAAATATTTTTTTTTTGCTTGCTTTTTGTTTTTCTTTGCTGGTTTGTTTTGATTTTTCCCTTATGCTTACCAGTTTTTCTTTTTGAGATGCACATAACTGCACCATGAACTGTTTCAGACAAAGAGAACAGAAAAATTTCCCCTTTGAAATGACTACTGAAGGTTGTTTAAACATCAATTATGATATTTTTCTGAAGTTTGCAGCCATGTTAAAGAAAGCTTGTTGTTTGAAAAGCGTTTCTTGATTTCAATCTGTAACTGAAGCTATTCATGATCATCCATAAAAAATTCCTCTTACGCTGTCCCTGTTCCTTAAGAGAACAACTCAAAGATGTCTCCTTGCCCTCGAAAGTCAGTTTATTAACAAACTATCTCTAGATCTTAATGAAGGACAGTTAAAAAATTTCCTCAAGGTCTGTAATTGACTAAAATATGTCCAAAAATCAGGATTTTCAGCGTCACCCCGCTCTATTAAATATCATTAAAACTAAATAAACCTTCAGAGAGCTGTGGGAAGTGCTTGTAAACCCGTTGGGATAATGAACAAGTCTATTGGCAGCAGGTAAATGCATGCATGATGCCAAGATAACTTCGCTGGGGTACACTGAACAGGCCCACTGGAAGCGAAGCAATGTCAGGTATATGAAAATTCTCAGATATGGAATCTTTTGACCTTAAATATCCTTCATTCTGATCTAGAAATTCTTGGTAGGATACAGATATCGAAGTGGGTTAAATGGCATCCCTATCGAGGCTATGGACACCAGCTGGCAGCAGTGGCTCTATCAACAGTATTGAAGATTTTAACTTTAACATTGTGACTCTCCTTTGTCAAGATTGTCATCAGTTTTCATCTTTTAAAATAACAGTAATCTAAAAATGGAATGTTTTATAATTGATAATTATGTTCAAACAATTTCTTAGTTGTTTTCGATTTGAATTTTTTTCTGATTATCCTAATCTGGACTCGTTCATTTGGCAGAGATAACTCCTTCTACCAGTGTGTCGCAATTTCTGGCAACAATAATATAATCTCTATTTTTACAAGCTTCCCACACAGGGTCTTTAGATCCTCATTACTCGTCACAACCTTTCTCATTAAACAACACTTGTTACTCGTCGCTTTCTACGTACCTGCTTTTCTATTTTTGTTTTCATGACTGGAAGCATGGAAACTCACAACTGGAATTCATACTTGATTTCATTAAAGGGTAATGTTCATATGGTCTATTGTCGAATTGTCATATTTCACTATGAACATGGTTGTTTTCATGGTTATAACCCCTTGGTCTTGAACATGCCTTGGTTATATGAGTATAAAACCTCCACTCATTTAGCATTCGACTAATGTTAATGGGGTTTTGATTTATAAAATCTTTATTGATTCAATTGTTTATTTGATATATTAATTTTGTGATCAAATCATTGATATGCATACTGTTGTTTTCAACTATTATGATCATTGTGCGTATCATTATGCCGAGGTGTCATTCCAAGTACAGTGTGGTATTATGCTTTTGCATGGCCTCGATCTAAACGACTTCTCTCACATGCATGGTAATTAACACTCCTGCCTACCATTTCGAGCTATCTTTGCATTGCATTGAGGAAACTCGGGGCGATGGCTCTGTGTTTATCCTATCAAACCCTACCTCCGAATCCCGTGTCGATTCCTTGCTATTAGCCATGACTCTTGTGGTGAGGATTGAGCCCAATGGTGTCTAGACATTGTTATCATTTGACAATGTGAGACATGACTTAGAAATGAATGGATGGCATGTGTTTGTTGAAAAATTCGAGGGTTTTAATTTAATAGTTGCTCAAGAATTCGTGTTGACGTTCGATGGTTGCAGAACAAAAATAGGAGACGTCCAACTTGAGTTAACTGAAGATTTTATTAGCCAAGCCACCAATCTACCAGCTGTGGGACAAAAATGGTTCAAAGAGTCAAAGGTTGAAGAGGTTCCTTGGTCATTGTTGTTCACCTCAAGGAGGATTACCAGCTGCGACCAAGGTATTCCTATCTCAACTTTAAAACCTAGATGGCATGATCTGTTAGCTATTGTGAAATAGTTCGTTACCTGTGAGGGGAGATATGGGTTGGTTTTCTTGTATCACTTGCAATTGCTCATGAGTTTTATCGATTTCCCCCTGAACATGCCCTATTTTCTCCTTCGAAATCTATACAAAATGGCAAAGCGGTTTAAAAGGCAGAAGTCTGATTCTAGTCTGTTCCACCATTTTTTAATCAAGATTATCATTATACATCAGTTGAAATTGAACAATGATTGTTGGGATGCTTTTCTGTTATGTAATGGTTTTGGTAGCAGTGAGTTAGGACAGGTTGACAAGCCTGTCGGCATAGAAACCCTCGTGAAGCCTACCATCTCTCCTCCTTCGCTCTTGCCTTGAGATCCTATTTCTAATTTGGAACCCTCGACCTATCCTGACCCTACCCAACCCGACACTCTACCAGATTCGTATCCTAAGGGTGGTGTTAAGGTTGTTAAAAAATCCACAAGAAAAAAATGTAAAGGCAATGTTGATATCAATTATAAGAGTAAAAGGGTCATTCATTGGGTTTCACAATGTGCCTAAAATAAACCCAAGCCCTGTGCAGACCAAAACGCAATTGTGTTAAGCGAGGATTTCGATTCAGAAATTGAAAGATTCTTGGCCGAAGAATATCCATATTCATATGGACTTTGCTCTGATAAACCCTATGATTATGTTACAAACCTTCCACCATGTCTAAAAGACAATCCTGATTTCCCTAGAATCAAACTCAGTAATGAACCTACAGGTCAAATGGAAGATTCCCCACCTGTTAATACTATCATTGCTAATACACAGTCTATTCAGCCGCAATGTAACGAATGTTGGTCACGGATTGATAGGTATTACAAAGACGTGCCTTTACTTCAGTCTTGACTTAAGTCCTTAGAAGAAAATGTGAATTTGCTAACGAAGGAGAATAGAAGACTTCAATTTGTAGCTCAAACCAAAGACAAACGCCAAAAAACCATAGGGTCTGTTGTTTTTAAGAACGTGGAAGCAACGACTGCAATAGTAAATTCAAAGATTGCTTGATTAAGTCGAATCCCTTAATTTGAGGTATGATTTAAAAAATAAAAAAAGTTTAGGATGATTTTGTCTTTTTCAAATTAGAATACATGATTTGTTTGCACAGATTACCTTTAGTTTGTTTTGATTGATTCAATAAAATATGATTCTAGTTATAATTATAACTAGCTACAGAATCGTGAGATTTTGTAGCTAGTTAGAAAAATTCGAATTACTTGTTTTAATAATTGAAAATGCATCTGAAATATTTTATTCTTATGTGTTTTTAGGAACCTATGATTTCTAAAGGATATTTGAAGCACTGTTGGCATCTCTCAGCATGTTATGTTTATGTTTTTTTTTAGAATAGGATGTTAGTTTTGGTATCAAGTAGAATCCGGGAGGTTGCATCCCCCACATTTTTTGGAACAAATTAGATGTTATCAACATGAAACATTTTGATCCTATAACCTATATAAATATGTTGTTTTGTAAACTAAAGATCATCGCTGCCTGGAGGCCAAAAACTATGGATTTATGATTGATAGACTTGAATAGAATATGATATTTGCATAGCTTTAGCTTCTATATATCGTGTTTTTATTCAAGTTATAATCATTTCGATTTGCAATTAGATTGTGACTACTTTAGATATCATGGTTTATTGCAGATTGGTGTGATGAAATTTGTATGATATCCATGTTTTACGTCCCATATATTACATACAGTAATTGCTCTATTCAAATTTGAGATTAGAAGATTCATCTTCTTTATTCATTGAACATTTATACACAAATTTTTACAACAGGATTTATCTCAATGTGACCATTTGTGAAATTATAAAATTGTTGTTACTACATATCTTATATGTTCTGTCATTCGCATTCAATACTGGTTCGCGTTTACGAGGAGAATTTGTAAGATTTGTTGCGGTTTACCTCATCAAACAACGAAATGGGATATTGTACACTGGATGAATAGGAGATGCGATTACAGGTTAGTTTGCTCGTTTTATTTTATTAGTTTAATTAATATAGGAATTTCCTGTAATCTAAACACATTTTTACTGTCTATTATCTTTATTTTTTAATTAGATAGTTGGTTATTTCATTTCTGGTGTATAAACATTATAAAAAATAAATCAAAAAAGACGGAATGATAGTTTTGTTGTCGTTAAATAAATCAATTCATATTCGATTTTCACAGATTTAGATTAAAATTTGCATTCTGTAAATGTTATACATATATTAGAGATATAATCATTTGGATACATTGTACATATAATAAGTAGAGCTATTTTATAAATATTAGTTAGCAAAGTGTAAGTATATATTAGATTTGTATATAGTTTTCAACGAGTGTTTTTCATTAAGTNCTTCTTTAGTTATTTTTTTTTTTTTTTTATTTTCTTAGGACTCAGATCGGCCAACGGAGCCACTAAACCCGTCAGAGTGGATTAATCCAAACATCTTGGGTTAAGTAGACAACCCTGGACCGGATTCACTCCTCCAGTTGATGAGCGGTCAATTTCACCTGTCAACAACACCCTACGACAACACAAAATATACACCAACTTGGAAAAATGATCCTTCGGCATGGACAGGGTCGATTACCTGGGCTACATCATTGATCAACATGGTGTACATGTGGATCCAGCCAATATCCAAGTCATTCATGACTGGCCAGCCCCAACCACACTCATTGAGCTTCAAAGCTTCTTGGGCCTTTCCAATTTCTACCGCAGGTTCATGTTGGGATTCTCCCATATTGCATGGGCCCTCAGCCAAATAACCAGGGGTGGTGGTAAGGAAAAGTTTGCATGGGGCTGGTCCCAACAACAAGCATTCGATGATTTGAAGAAACACTTGTGCTCAACCCCATTACTTTCACTACCAAACCTGCAACAACCCTTTGAGATCAAGACAAATGCTTATGACTATGCTGTGGGCACCATTATCACTTAGCATGACCACCCTATGGCCTATCATAGTGAGACACTATCATATGTTGTCTGTAAGTACCCTACTTATGACAAAGAAATGTAATCCATTGTGCAAGCCTACTGCCAGTGGAGACATTACATTCTTGGGAAGGAGACAATCGTCCAAACTAATGATAAGCCAATGAAGTTCATGAATACACAAGGCAAATTACAGAATGACCTCCATCAAAAGTGGTCCACATACTTACAACAATTCCACCTCAACATCAAGTATAAAATAGGAAGCACCAACTATGTCGCTGGTTGCCTCAGTAGACCACCAGTCGCAGCACTCACCACAGTGCTAGACTCTTACGACCATGAGACCTTTGGATGGCCCTAACTCTATGAGACAAACCTGGACTTCACCACCACCTACCAAATGTTGGGTAAAAATGTAGTTGTCAATAATGTCCATCTTCAGGATGGGTTGTTGTGTCGTCTAGGCCATATCTGCATTCCATCAAGTGAGCGAGTGAAGTTGATCTGGGAGGCCCACTACAGTCAGGTGGAAGGACACTTTGGCATCGAGAATAAAGTGGAAATGCTAAATAAACATTTCTACTAGCCGAAACTTCGACAGGAGGTCAAAAAGTATATCAGGTTCTGCACTACCTGTGCTATTTCCAAATTGACCACTAAGAAACAGGGCCTGTACACCCCTCTTCCTACTCCTGACAAGCCATGGGAATCCATCTCAATGGACTACATGTCAAGCCTCCCATCCACCAAGCAGGAAAATGACTGTGTTTTTGTGGTTGTTGATCACCTTTCTAAGATGGCCATTCTGGTTGCCTTCAAGAAGAGCATCACAACAGAAGCCACTGCCAAGCACTTCTTTGAACGTGTTTAGGTACATTTTGGAATCCCATAAACCATTGTCTTAGATCAGGACAATCGATTTCTCAGCACATTCTGGTCGAGCCTCTGGTCACTATTGGACACCAAGCTCACCAAATACACAGCCTTCCACCCACAGACAGATGGCCAAACCGAGGTTGTAAATCGAATGTTTGTGCATATCCTGTGCATGTATAATTCCAAGCACCCTCTCACATCAGATGAGAGTCTTCCTTATGTCCAACATAGCTACAACCAAGCCTTACATAGCTCAACCGACCACAACCCCTTTCAGGTGGGGTTGGGATTCCAACCATTAGGTCCCATAGATGTTGCACTTCCCCTTGAGGTCACCTTTGCCAACTCATCTCCTACTCCAAATGAAGCTGAAAAAGCCACCTGGTTCATTGAGTGGATCCAAAAAATCTGCCAAAAGGTTCAGGATATCCTACAGAAGTCCAATGACAAGTACAAATAGTACCATGATCAACATCGGGTGCCACATAAGTTTCAGGTCGGCGATAAAGTTTGGTTGCACTTGCAGAAAGAACACCTTACAGGACCCCATCAAAAGCTTCGCCCACTCTGTTATGGGTCGTACACCATCACCAAGGATGTGGGGGATAATTCTTTTTAGCTCAACATTTCTCCTTTCCTTGGCTTGCACCCAATGTTCAATGTGGACCTCCTTCAACCTTATGTCCCACCATTATTGGACACCTCAGACGTGGCAGAACAACTGACACCAATAGAGCTCAACCCCAACTGCATACAATAGGCATACAATGATCAAATTGTGGACACATAGATGAAGGGAACTCTACATCAAAGGATCCAGCTTTATCGAGTCGTCAAAGTAGGGCAGCTCATGCACCAAGGCAAGTGGCTCACCTGGGGCCAAATTCAGCAAAAATTTCTTCATCTGATGGGGGAACTCAATGCAATGGAGACCATTGCTTCCTAATGAGGGAGGATTGATCTAGTTGGATATCAATGGCCACCCAAATTTTCCAGTTGGCTCAAAACAACTTTCTTGAAATTTTGGTAATTTACAATTTTTAGCAGTTTTTCAGGTCCCGAAATTTCGGAGCCGTTTTGAGGCCCTAAACGCTGTTTTTTTGGGTATCTATCGATTGAAAATTTTCTTCATGAAATTTTCATCAACAGTTGTAGTCCTCGGATAGATCTTTCCAATGGGCTATCGTGTGCCTAAAATGGAGATCGTATGCAAAATTTACGACCCCGGGAAGTTGATGTACTGACTTACCCACACAAGGCCCACATGACTTTTGGCGCTTCATCTCCTAGGGTTAGGTTTTTTTATTTCTAGGGTTTTTGACACTCCTCTTTATTGTAATAAGGCCTTCAGATCCTCAGTGTAACCATCTTCTGGCGAATGAGTGCAACCATCACATCTCTTCTCAGAGATAAGCCGCCACCATTCCAACAAACTTGTTTTTCCGCTGCATTTTACAGTATCAACTTATTTCCTTGTTGAATAGAAAACCAATTTTACTGTATCTCTGTTATTCTATGTTAAGCATTTGTTAATAATATGTAGACATTTTGTTTTTCTCATAAAATCCTTATCAACAAGGTCCAGTTCCATTGGCACCTTTCACATTCCCTACACAAAATCCAAGAGCTTCTGAGAACCCTGAACATAGTGGAGTTGCGTTAGGTGTGTAGTTCAATGAATTCTCTAGTGGACAGGCTCACCAACGAGGGGGTCGATAAGGACAGCCAAGAACTAGATGATACCTGGATCAACATTCCAATCGAGCAACTCATAATAGAATGCAACCACCTTGCGGAAAAAGATCGTGAAGACAATTTAAGCATGGAAGGTCGCATCGAGGAGGACATCACAAGGCCTATCGGAAGGTATGCGGGGCCCAGGAAGAATAGGATTTCCTAACACTCTACCACCAATCATCATGCAAGATCAAAATAAGTAGCAGACAGACGACCAGAAGCAAGACCATTACGCCAGTAAGAGGTGTGGGGAAAGCATGAGTGAAAGGCAAGGCACCAAGTCACATGCAATGAATGATGTAAGGCATGAGGAGTTGATGATAACTAGGATCGATCCACCAGGCCAAGTACAGATACAGAGAGAATCATAATCGGATCACAAGCGAGTAAGGGCAGTTATTTCAAAGGGACAAAGGACGACCCATCATGATCATACGAGCCTTAACAGGAAAATTGATGGAAGCGCTCATCACCGCGAGCAAACCAAGACTAAAAGGATGGGATCACAAAGGGGAAAGGGAAATAAGAAGAGGGACAACATAAATAGACACAATCAGAAGGAGCACAACAACAAAGATTATTACAAAGTCAAGGGAAGGAAAAGGGATAATACCTATGAAGTGAGGCATAGGCCGAGTAACAAGAACAGAAGTTGCGACAGGAAAAGCGGGATGGCGCGACTAAAGAAAATGCACAGGAAAAGGAACCCCCTAGTAAGGAAGTTTTGAACAGTTCATGACAGTTAAAAAGAATGGTGTTGGAGCCTCCTTTTTTAACTGATTTAAATGTAATTCTTAAAATCAAGGGTGGTCTTTAAGTTTTCTTTTACTTCGCGACATTTACTCACTAAAAAATATCAGTAGTGTCGACATGTGAAGTGGCGAGGGCTGTTATACTCCTAAGTTACTACCTTTAATCGTTAAATGAGAGTTTTCACTTTTGTACCTTGGGATATCGCGCTTCGAGAATTACAAGTCACATGGTTTACAAGCCCCAACGCATGAAGTTGTGAAAAGATTTAAAAAAAATCTTACCTCAGGTTAAAGCTGGGAGTAAAGTTCCTTAAACCCTAGTCAAGTGTTATCGAGGTTTCGCATATTGACATTCACTCTCTCCAAAAACCTTACCGTCATAACTCCGATAGGCGAAATCGTGAGATATTTACATGAGTTACCTGGATTAGTGTTAGGGGTGAATAGTTTTTTAACCCTGATTAAACCCTGTCGAGATTTCGCGACTCGACATACGCTCCTCCCAAAAGCTATACCTTCGAAACCCCGAGTTGCGAAGTCACGGTATTACTTAAATATTAATTAATTAAACACTTAATTTGGTTTACCTTTTGGCTTAACTAGATCACATCATTGCGATCTCGGGATTTCGTGACTCGGCATACACTCCTCCCAGAAACTATACCTTCGAAGCCCCAAGTTGTGAAGTCGCGATATTAGTTAAAATTAATTAATTAAACACTTAATCTGATTTACCTTTTGGCTTAACTAGATCACATCATCGCGATATCGGGATTTCGTCAATCGACATATGCTCCTCCCGGAAACTATACCTTAGAAGCCTCGAGTCGCGAAGTCATGATATTAATTAAAACATGATTAATTAAACACTTAATCCACTTTACATTCTTTCTTAACTAGATCTAATCATCGTGATCTCAGATTTTAGGGGCTCGAAGGATAGGAGTGAAATCTCCCGATATGACAAACGCCGAAAGGTTGATTAAAGTTTAAAGAAAACCTAATTAAAGAAGCTAAGCCAGATTGATTAGTGCATTAATACAAATTTCAACATGCACTGTCTATGGGATAAATTTAAATGTTTTGCGCCAACTTGTATCACGACCCATCACAATTTATGGAATTTATTTGAAATAAGTCGATGTGACAGGTAAAGATATTGTTTTTATTGCTAAAATCTTTCCCAAAAAAAATGATTTGACCGTTCTGTTCATAAGGACACCGAAGTTTTAAATGATCGAAATATAGCGTTCTTTCTCTCAGTGTTTTCAAATTTCATTTCTATCTTTCTCAAATAAGCCTTTATCGTCAGGCTAATTTCTGTATGTATACACATTTTTACTATAGGAGAGCTAAGTCACAATCCTCTGTCACGGCCCCACAAAAAGCGTCCAAGGAAAGTGCTGAGAGTTTAGGGCAAGGCTCAGATAATGTTTCTGATAATTCACCCTGAAGTGTTTATTCTGTCAGAACCTGGTCATATGTCTCCGAGGTTTTGCAGTCCAAATTGGTGAACTATTCAGATGATTCCAGTGATAATGAGAAGGACGACTTGGCCACCAAACACAAGATCATCGTCCAAGAAGAGATGCATAAAGTAGCGGCCAGGCCACGTCTTCTTCCTTACTATGATATGATTTGATGGGCGCTAGATGATGTAGATATCCTGACTAGAACCATCATTAGCGAGAAGAAGGTCACTATTGGGACCTTTAGACCAGAACACTTGCAGGCAATGTACAAATTGTCATCCATGCCAAACTTCGCATACAATGCCGAGTTTCTGGAGGGTTTTAAACAAAAGGAATGCGAGCAATATGGAAAAAAGCTTATCTGATTTGATCAAGGATTGGGTCTCACACCCCGCAAAGTTCATGGCAGATAGTAACAGAGTTTATTCCATATCTTCCTTGGAAATGCAGTTCAAATACATAGCAATGATGACCTGTAGATTGTATGGGAGGGAGCACACCACACATTTTTTCCTCCCATGGGTGCCTCTGATGCATATAGTCGTTGAAGGCTGTACCTTCGACTAGGCCAAACTATTGTTAGATAGTCTAACCAGTCGGATTACAGAATATTAGATGCATAGGGTGAGTGGGAAGGCCGCTTCATTCTTTATGTTCGCATACATCGTGGACGCTGTGTGTTTCATGATGCCTTTTCCCTTAGTGAGCTGGAGTTGGGCTCCATCTGATGCTGAGCCTATCCATGTCTACCATTCAAAGCTTTGGGAGGATAAGGCCGTAGATTTCATATACAGAATTTTCAATTGGGTAATGGTACCGATGGATGTGACCATCTTCGGTAATCCACAGCCCAGGATCTAAGATAGCATCGCGGCCAATTTGAGCAGCGTGGTCGACTGGTACATGGAGGCAGAATTTTCATACATCAGGGTTTTCAGGGCCTCTATTCCTCCACATGCTCTATGATTATTTATACCCGATAGGCTGGCTTGTCGTGAAATCACTAGGCAAATCGTGATTGGTGGCATAAGCAAAGAGATTAAAGGATTTTCGAAGAAGGTATGGCCACCTTTCCCCATTCATTTGAATACCTATTCTTTATTAGATTTCAGGCATGCAAAGGCTGAGGCAGTAGCCTTGGAAGATATTAAATTGGTCCACATTGAATTCAAGAAACATGACCCACACAGGGTCGTGAGTAATCACATGGCTAGTTGTGGCCTTAAAAGATTTGAACATGAGAATTCACCTCATGACAATATTTTCCAAGGCACGATATCTTACACCGAAGTTTTGGGTTGTATACAATCCCTGTTGCCCAAAGAGAGGGATGATGTTTTCAAATTCCAAGAACACTGGCGGAGCTGCCTTCCCCTAGTATTACAGGGTGAGAACACCAGGAGAACACCATGGAGAACACCAGGAAAAGAAAGAGAAATCTGGGGGCCCGAAACAGGAAGCCGAGACTCCCAACCCTCCAAGTGAGCAAACCTCGGTTGTTACTCCGAGGAAATCATCTAAGCATATCGACAATCCCATCGTTTCTGTTACCCCCCTACAGTCCACAAAGGGAATCCCAGATGTAGGTTGGATTTTCGGCGAAGAATTAATGCCCATAAATATGGAAGAGCTATTTTCGAATGAATTCTTCTTTGATAAGAAGAGAAACATTGTTGTGAAAGAAGAACTTTATCAAGAGGGAGGCACATTATCCAAGAAATTTAAAATTTTTACTGATGGAAGAGCTATTAAAAAAGAGGAATTTGCAACTCAAATCGCAGGGACATTGGGGATTTCACTATAGCCAACCAATATTCAGTTGGGACCCTAAAGGATCAGCTGAAGTGAAAAAATCGCTTGATAGAAACATTAGAGGCTAAACTAGCTACAACAGAGGCAGCTACCAAAGATCAAGAGAATACAGGTATAGAGCAAGCTAGAGTAGCTAATCAAAAGGAAATTGAGCGGATCAAATCCGATTTCAAACAGACACAACTGATGGCTCAGACCAATCAAATACAGATAGGCCAACAAGGAGAATTGATAGGGAAGCTACATGCCAAATTAGACTTCATCGAAAGCCAGGTAATTGATATCGGGATATTTCAATCCCAAACTATAGAAATCAGAAAAATAGTGTCAGCAGCTCAGCAAGGTCTACTTGCTAAGGTGGGAATGATTCAAAACATCTTCCAAATCATTGATCGAGTACTGGAAAACCTCTCTCTCAGAGAAGAAGAAGCTGGGGCGGCTCGGGTTTCTTTCCAAGAGGCTATTATAGCCACGATGAAAAGGGAAACAAGAAGTAGTTCCAGGTTTTCCATCTCAGAGCAGGCCCGAGGTAACATCTTACTGAAAGAATGGGAGTGTAACATATTAGAAGGCAACAAACAAGCTAAAGAGGTAAGAAAATATTGTGAAGAGACTTTCAATTTTCTAGATGGGAGTTGGTTGCGTTTCGATGGTGAAAGTAGCACTGAGATACTGGGCTGGATCAATACAGCCAAGCATCTTCTCAATATCAAGGAGAATGAAGAAAGAGAGTTGACTGAAATATCACGAATAACCTAGGCAGACATAGTCCAAATAGATAAATGGATAATTAAACCGAGTGTACAATTATGTTTTATCAGTGCCAAAGACCAATAGGTGGAAGAAAAGTTGCCACAATTGGTGAAGGATTGTTACACTTTTGAGGCAAATAATCAAGCAGAACCTTCTAGGTTGATATCCCAGCTGGTGGAGAAGTGCATCACTTGCACCGAGCATGTGAAGGGGCAGGTTTCCGGTACCAAATAAGGACATAGACAAAGAATTGAAACGTTTAATCTCCTTTTGTTGTAACCGAAAACCTCTGGAACGATTGAGATTCCAGCATATAGAAATTTGTATAAATATACACTTTGAAGAAAGAAAAAAGGCTGGACCTTTTTTGGTCGATTGTAATAGAGACTCTCTCATTTTTTGAAAGTTAATACAAAGCAATCCGAAGACTCCTGATTCCGTCAAGACTGTGCTATGAATTTGTTTTCTCTGTGATTTCATATTCATTTCCATTTCACATATATATGTCTGATGAATGTTTCACTGCAATTTAGTAAAACATCTACTGTGGTGATTAAATTTTAATCGTCTATTTCGTTTACAACTTTTCCTCTGTATTGGCTATTAGTAGGTACAAGACCTGTGAACTCTTTAGATTTTTTGTATTTTATACTTTGTCAGATTTCTTCTTATCTTTTCTTCTTCTGTTTACATGGCGAGATTCTCCCTTGATATGAGCCTCATATTATAAACAACTTTACGTTTTTTTCACATTTTAACACACACAATTTATTTAACAGATAGCTCAGTTACGGGAAAAGGCCTTTGGTTTGCATTTTATCTTTAATAGTGTATCAAAAGTTCTCTTTTATACGATCAAATTGAGATAGCATCTAAAACTTTGAACTCTCCTTTAAATTTTCCTGTTCCTTTATGATTGTCCCCGTTGTAAGACAACCTAATATTGAACCTGGCTTATCGGACCAAACACATATCACTTTGAACCTTTTCGATACTATTATTAAAACAACCACTACCCGGGTAGAACTTGAATGTTCATGGGCCGTGATTGAACAGGATATAAACATCCAGGAATAGTTGGAAGCTAGACAGCGACAACCTGGAAATCAACCTTAGATTCCTTTCCCAAAGGTCGATGCTTTCCGCCTCCTTACTCTTCACTCACTTTCGGATGCCTAGACACTGTACTTTCTAAGCCTTAAGTACAGACTCTGGAACAACATATTTTTGGCGCCATTGTCAGGGACGGAGTTACGAAACCTTTTCCCTGGGAGAATGACATTTCTTGCAAGTTTCACCCTTTGATAGTGAACAAAGAGTGAACACCTTCTAAAGGATTTTCTTATCTTTCACTTGGTGACTCCACATTTAAATAAGCTAGCATCCAGTCGAAGGAACACTAGAAAAAACCTGGAGGGAAAACAGACCATGCCCATTTCCGATCCTGAAATTGTTTTGAAAGTAAGAGGTTCTCTTAAGCCAACTACTGCAGTCTATTAGCTTAAGTACCCACAACCCAAGACCAAGAGTTCTTTTGAACCTTCAATGTCACACATTTCCCCTCCCGAAACCATCAATCCAACCTTAGCTCTCTCTAAGGCTAAAAGTGAAACCCATCCGACAACTTCTGACGTATACAAAGGTAAATGCCCTGCAGTGAATTTATTAGAGATCGATATCCCACCAACTCTTCAGTTAGATTTCACAACCTCACCAAGTCTCAGAGAGTATACCTTACACTCAAATTCCATGCCTGCGGGTTCCCCTGATTACATTTATTTAAAATCCGAAGAGCCAAGTCCTCACATCCCTTATCACCCGTCTTTGGTTTTCTCATCTCACGAAGAAGGTAAAGATTTGCTTTTAGTATTTCAGAACCCTCTATACAATACATTGTTTCCCTATCTAGTAGTACCGATGGCAGCCACCGGAGGAGTAGGTGGAGGGGATCCAGGAGGAGGAATGGGAGGCCAAGCGCCTCCTCTGCCTCCTAGATTTTTCACTAAAGTGGTTGCAAGATATGCGCCTTTGGTCCTACCCGTCCCTCTGCATGACCTTCTTGAAAATTATATAAAAAACTTACCTAAATTTACAGGAGAAGGAGACTTGACCACAGCCGAACATATAAACTTCTTTGATTAGTTCGTGGATATCCTAGGTCTCGATCACGAAGACATGTATTCAAGGCTGTTTGTTCAAACTTTCAAAGGACAGGTATGAACCTGGTTTCGAAGCGTACCCGTAGGATCGATATTATCCTATGATGTTGTAACACCATGTTTCCCCCAGTTTGTAAAAATAACTGGACTGGCCAGAGCTGTGGCAAACTCATAAATGTGAATATGTGATGTAAATGGACCTTGTGGAAAAGGTCAATGAATGTGAATAAAATTATGAATTTATACTGCAGGACTGCTGAGAGGGGATGTGCTG
>SNQJ01S0016266.1:175124-189271 GCA_010110895.2 Picea sitchensis | reverse complement strand
TTTTATTATTGTATTACTACTTTAATGTATTAATATAATAGTTTTAATATAATAATTTAATGTATTTTTTATTACTTTAATACCTTTTTAATGTATTAATGTTTTATTCGTGTATTACCTTCTCAGTAATAATGTATTAATAATAATAATGTATTATTATTTTATAATAATGTACTACTTTAACATTAAAACATTATTAATACTGTATTAATACATTAATAAGGTAAGATATTAATAATATGTTATTAAAGTATGAGTTAATATGCTATTATAATTTATTAGGTAATGTATTTGTTAGTGTTTTATTAATACATTTATAATAATGAGTTAATACATCATTATAATGTATTATTAATATATTAATATTTTAATAATATTGATACTTYTTTAATATATTAGTTCTGTAATATTAATGTTTTAATATCAATATTTATGTATTTATTTATAAAATATTTAATACATTAATGTATTTAATACATTAATCTATTAATGTTATTTCAGGCATGCCGGCCGTCAACTAGCAACAACCACATTTATGTAAAAAGTGGTTGATATACGCCGATCGACGTCATTTTCCACTTTTTTAAATTAATGGCGCCGATCTGCGTATATCAACCACATTTATAATTAGTTAATTAAAAAATGACGCCATTTTCAAGGTGCTTTCATTACTAATTTGAAGATGGTATTATAATATAGAATATGGTATTCTACAACTAATGTAGAATATATAATTTTTTATTATAAAATTTGTGTATCACTATGTGAATTTAAGTTTTTCTAATAATGGTATGTTATTTTTTTTTCAAAATATCATGTATTTTATTTTTTATATTGTAGATTTTAGTATGTAATACTTTGCATATAACTTATTATGTTAACAATAAAATATGTATGTATATTAAGATTTGATATATGTCTAAGAAAAAAAATATTATTTAAATAGTAATATATATATATATGGAATATGCATAATCGATTCTATATGTGTGTCTAGTTTTATACATAATAGATTTGTGTAGCCTGAACAAAATTTGAATGTAAATAATATGCACATGTTCTAAAGTGTGAATGTGTTCTAGAGTGTGCATGTGTTATAAAAACACATGTGCTTTCTAGAACAGGTGCATTTTAGAGCATGAACACATTCTTAGAATGTGGACATGCTAATTTGACTAGGCATACTTGTGAATCTATCTACAAGTAGGTCTAAGAAGAATGTGATCTATCCTTCTTTAACCTTCTTCAGCTTAAGGGCATCTAGATCCAAACACAACACACCAAACCACTACACTCAACCTGCCAATGTTTTAAGCAACTTCTAGGGCTCAAGGGTCTTGAATGACACCTCAAATGACCATAAATGACACCTTGAAGGGATCTTTGGCCTTTATGTGATAATGACATCATTAGGATATTTTGAGCATTGGGCATGGAACTTGGGTCCTTCGACACAATGGCCAATTTATGGCCATCAATGACATGTTGAACCACTAGAAAGGACCTTTCCAGGGTATCCTTAGTCTCTGAATGGAGACACAACATTATGATTTTTTGAACATTAAGTACGAGTCTATAGAATGTTGATATGGTCAAAGGAACAAAAATAAGAGGTAGGCCCTAAAGAAATATTATAGGATTCTAGGGCCAAGAATGACACATTGAACTAGCATAAATGACCTATGAAGGGAATCCTTTTCCTCTAAATAAATATATATGCACCACTATAATTTTTAAGCACTACGGATAGGTCCCAAGGGTCTAGACGTGGCCAGGGGATGAAACATTAACATTTCACCCCAAAGGAAGATTCTATCCATATATGGCCAAGAAGGGTGCCTAGAACAACCACATGGCCTCTTGAGAATATCATTGTCCTAACATTAGGGATATTAATGCTACTAGGTGGTTTTGAGAAGTAGGTATGTGTCCCAAGGCCCTAGAAATAATCTAAGGAATAAGGGCATGCATTAAGTTCTAAAGACAACCTTGAGGCATCTGAATTTATGAACAATACTTTGAATGACCACACATTACGTCTAGAGGATATTCTTGGCCTTTGAGAAATTATGTTTGTTCCCTCACAAGGTTTTGATTAATAGGTATGGGTCTCAAGGCATTGATATTGTTGAGGGGGGAAACCAAGGCTTAGCTAATGTATGAAGATTTTAGGCATCAAGGGATAAAAATGAAAAATAAAACCACCTCGCCTAACTTCTTGAGGTCTTAGGAAACTTATAAGGCACCAAGGTCATGAACGACACCTTAAAAAACCATATATGACCTCTCAAGGGGATATCTTGCCTTCAAGTGGGGATATGGGCATCATTAGGAGAGTTTGAGCACTAGGTATGGATCTTGGGTCCTTAGACATGATCAAGAGAGGAAACCTAAGGATTATGTCCTAAAGAAATCTTCTAATCATCTAGGGACATAAATAACATGTTGACTGGTCACAAAGGACCTTTCACAGGTATCCTTGGCATCCAGATGGGGATAGTCAATATTACAAGTTTTTGAACATTAATTATGTGTCTCTATAACTTAGATATGGTTAGGAGAACAAAACAAAGAGTTAGGCCCTAAAGGAAGCTTATAGGATTTTGTTGCCAACAATGACACTTTGAACCACCACTAATGACCTATCAAGGGAATCATTTGCCTCTAACTAGGTATATACATACCACTAGAATTTTTTAGCATTGTGTATGGGTGTTAGGGCCTTGGACATGGATAATGGATGAAACATGAATATTAGGCCATATAGGAAATTTATATTTATCTAGGGCCATGAAGGATACCTCGAACAACCACATGTGGCCTCTTGAGGCTATCATTAGCCTATTATTTCGGCTGTTAATTCCACTATGTGGTTTTAAGAAGTAGGTATGTGTCCTGGTGCCCTGGAAATGATCTAGGGAAGAAGGCCATGCCTTAAGTCCTAAATAAATATTTTAGGTAGCTAGAGTGATGAAAATTTCCTCGAAGCACCACATATCATGTCTTGAGGGTATTCTTGACCTCTAAGAAAAGATGTTAGTCGTTCATAAATTTTTTATCATAGGGTATGGGTCTCAAAGCCTTGATATGGTCAAGGGGGGGAACTTAAGCCTTATTTGAATTATAAATATTGTAGGCATATGGGGCCAAAACATGATACCTCAAGCCACTACACCAAAKCTCTTAAGGTCTTATGGAAATTCTAGGGCTCAAGGATCATGAATGACACCTCAAATKACCATAGATAACTTCTTGAGGGGATCTTTGGCCTACAAGTTACGACATCATTAGGATATTTTGACCATTTGGTATGGGTCCTAGGTCCTTATACACAATTTAGAGAGGAAACCTAGTCCTTAAGTMATAAATAAAGATTGTAGGCATTTAGAGCCACTGATGACATGTTGACCTACCACAAAGGACCTTTCAAGGGTATCCTTGGTGTCCATATGAAAACAATCAAAATTATTAGTTTTTGAGGATTGGGTATGAGTGTTTGGAACTTGGGGATGGTTAGGGTAACAAAATAGAAAATTAGGCATTAGAGGAATCCTATAGGATTACGGGGCGAAGAATGACAATTTGAACCACCACAAATAACGGTCTATCAAGGGAACCATTATACTCTAATTAAGTATATAAGTACCACTAGAATTTTTGAGCAATAGTTATGGGTATCAAGACATTGGACATGACCACAAAAGGAAACATAAGAATTAAACCCTAAAGTAAGCTTCTACCCATCTAGGGCCAAGAAGGATGCCTCACTCAACAACACATAGACTCCTTAGGGTATCATTGGCCTACAATTGGTGATGTCAATTCCACCAGGTTATTTTGACTGGTAGGTATGTGCCTAAAGGTGTTGAAATGATCTAGGGAAGAAGGCCATTCCTTAGGTACTAAATAATTCTTTTAGGTATCCAGATCCATGGACAACTCCTCAAAGCACTAGAAATTACCTTTTAAGGCTATCCTTGGCCTCTACGAAATATGTCAGTTCCCTCACAAGATTTTGATCATTACGTAAAGGTCTCAAGGCATTAATGGGATTAAGAAGGGGAACCCAATCCTTCTATAATGTACAAATATTTTAGGAATCTAGGGCCAAACACGATTCCTCAAACCACCAAACATAACCTCTTGAGTTCTTAAGAGATTATAAGGCTCATGTGTAAATGTGTTCAACCCGCACAAAATATATCTAGATAGAAAATACAACACACATTTGTAGAGAGAGATTGAGAAAGAATAAGGAGAGAAAGAATAGAATTCTCATTAACCGTAATGAATAATGAATAATTTACACATGATATACTCTGTATAACTCAATGAATGTGCACTGGAGGAGAAAAAAATTTCCATAGTGGTGGTCTAGAGTGATCTAGACACACACTAGCAGTTATGGGAGTGAACTTCCACCTATTCTAGTCTCTCAGGAAGTTACGAGAGTGAACTGACACCTAGCCGAGTTAACTAGTCAACTAGTCTTCAGTTAACCAATTGAACAAAGTGCAGTGAGGATTAGATCGAGGAATCAAGAATAATGCGCCAATATGGTGATGATCCAAAGGAAAGTGCACATTAGCATGGTGATGATCCCAATGTTAAATGGTGACAAAACCAGTGCAACATATAGACTCAACTCAACTAGTCAAACTAAAGTGTCAACTGAAAGACAATATTCTTCAGGTGGAATATTCTCTCCTAAAATATAGGAGATTGGATAATGAATAATTATGACTAATAAACAAGGAAAAACCTTAGGAAAAATAAATCCTAGGTGTGTGTGAAGTAACTCCAACACCCCGTGTGAACATCACTATGGTGAAAATAAAGAATGGGTTCCGACAACAAGGCCATGTTAGGTACCCAAATACAAAAGATGCACTGAAAACCTCATGCGAACCCCCCGGCCCCCCCTCCAAGGTACAATGTATGTAAAAAAGAAGAACTACGATTTCTAGGAAATTATGTCCTTCACTCAAAGACGACCTCGCAGAGAATGGAACTTCTGATCAGTGAAGGCCTTGGTGAAGATGTATGTCGTTTGTTCTGTTGAAGGAAATAATTGTAGGTCAATGATCCCCTCATGTACTAAGTCCTAGATGTAGTGCATTTGGATTTCGATGTGCTTCGTCCACTGCCTCTGAACTCAATCTCTGCAGAACTTCAAAGTGATTTGGTTGTCACACCATATGACGATCGACCGATGAAACTAAATACCCAACTCAGTGAGAAAATGTTGTAGCCACATAGCCTAAATGGTTATTTTAACTACCCCTCTGTACTCTTCCTCGACTGAAGATAAATAAATGGAAAACTTCTTCTTGCTCGGCCAATAGATAGGCCCAGAACCAAGACTGAGTGAGTAACCAGATGTGGAATTGTGATCAGTGCTATCTCCAGCCCAGTCAGAATCAGTAAAATCGATGATATATAATGTAGATTTTGCTGCATGATGAATCCCAAAGGTGATGGTTCCTTGTACGTATCGAAGGATACGCTTTGGAGCCTTCCAATGTAGCTCATGCAACTTCTGCATGGACCTAGAAATTGTGCCAACTACATAGGAGAGGCCTAGTATGGAGTGTGTGAGATACAACAAGCTCCCCATTAGCTATCTTTATAGTGTGTTGTCAACCAGTGGAGTCTCCCCACCATCCTCAAGTTTGACTCCTAATAGGAAAGGAGTCGGAGCAAACATGCAGTCTGTCATGTGAGATCTCTCAAGGGGATCTCATGCATACTTGGCTTGAGACAATTTGATGCCTGATGCATCCTGACTAATCTCAAGTCCAAGGAAGAAGTGTAGTGGACCCATGTTCGTCATTAAAAACCTGTCATGTAGAATCCTTTTGACTGTAGCAATCGCTAAAGTCGAGCAACTAGTGATAAAAAAATCATCAACATAAAGAACTAAGAGTATAAGTAAATCAATTGTCCTGAGCATATAGGCATTCGGGTTTGGTTTACAATGTACAAAGTTTTGTGACAATAGGTAGGATTCCATCTTGGCATACCATACCCTCGGAGCCTACTTGAGGACATAAAGGGACTTCTTGAGTCGACATACCAAACATGAGTCCTGCATAAATCCTTGGGGATGCTCCATATAGATCTCCTCAGAGAGATCACTGTGAAGAAATGAATTATTCACATACATATGATGAAATTCCCATCCTTTGGTTGTCGCAATGACAAGTACCAATCGTATGGAATACATCTTCGCTACTAGAAAGAAGGTATCATCATAGTCAATACCATGCACTTGCTGAAAGCCTTTGGAAACAAGACTGAATTTCTATATGTTAGCCTATCCATTCATTTCACTTTTGGTCTTGTAGACCCATCTGCATCTGACAAGATTCCTCTCATAAGGAAGGAGAACCAAATCCCAAGTATGGTTCTCGATGAGGGAGTTGTACTCCTCCTGCATGGCAGATTTCCAAAAGGGATTTCCAATAGCCTCACCATAAGACTATATATCTAAATAATGAACCAAGAAAATATGCTTGGAGAGAAATGGCTTAGTGATAGTGAGTGAAACATGAGTATCCTCAAAATCATATCGAGTCCTCCTAGTATCGATTGGATCACCAACGAGATCCCCTACATCCTGAAGAGTAGTTTGTGCCCACTTGGGCCTCTTTTCTTGCTCTTCAACTACATCTGGATTCTCTGACTCTACTTCTGACTGTACTAACTCTGCATCTAAATCATCTAAGTCCTTTGAATCATAACTCTTGTCTGAAGAAGAGTCGACATGTGCATGCTCATCATCTCAGATAGGTGGAATAATGAAGGTGCCTGCATGTGGTTGTTGAGGTACATGCGAGACACTTTCCTTGAATTGGACACTACATTCAATGATGAGACGTTATGAGGAAAGATCAATAAGCCTATATCCCTTCACACCATCAAGATATCAAAAAAAAATACACTTAATTCTCTGTGGATCAAGTGCCTTCCTCTTTTCAGAGGGAATCTGGGCCCATGGACGTGAACCAAAAATGTGAAAGTGGGTCACTTTCGGTTTGAGGTCGCTCCATCTTGGAGTTACATCACACACACCTAGGATTTATTTCTCCTAAGGTTTTTACTTATTTATTAATCATAATTATTCATTATCTAGTCTCCCATATTTTAGGTGAGAATATTCCACTTGGAGAATATTCTCATTCAGTTGACACTTCAGTTTGACTAGTTGAGTTGAGTTTAGATGTTGCATTGGTTTTGTCACCATGCAACATTGGGATCATCACCAGCTAATGAGAAATTTCCTTGGGATCATCACCAGAATGGTGCATTACCCTTGATTTCCTGATTTAACTACTCACTAATCTTTGTTCAGTCAATTAACTGAAGACTAACTAACTAGTTAACTCAACTAGGTGGTAGTTCCCTCTCGTAACTACCTGATAGACTAGAATAGGTGGAAGTTCTCTCCCGTAACTGTTGGTGTGTGTCCAGATCACTCTATACCACTACTATAGTGCATTAGTTACTCATGTATCCTATATCTATTGTAAATTATTCACTCTTTGAGTGTGGACTACGGTTAATGAGAATTCTTCCATTCTTTCTCTCTTGCTTCTTATTTCTCAGTTTCTCTCTGAAAATGTGTGTGGTATTTTCTAGCTATATATATTCTGTGCAGGTTCAACACATTTACATGGTATCATAGCCGACAGACTACTAAGAAAAATCTACACCAAATTATCTTTTGCAAGTACTGAAGATTGAAGAACGCAGAAAAGATGGAATATATGTTTTACTCACCAATAATACTTCTCATGCCTCATAACTATTTGGAGTGGAAGCCAAAGATTCTACTTCTTCTCAGAAGTAGAGGCTTATACAAAATAACCATGGCAATGGAAGTATATCTTGATTTCGTCGATGAAAAAAATGACTTTCTCGATAGACAAGATACGGCCATAGGATTTATCTTCTTGTCTATTTCTCCATAAATTCTCCACCAAGTATATGATGATTCACAAGAATAAAGTCCAAATGAATTATGGACCATATTGGAGGTTCTATTCACGAATAAAGAACATTGTGAAGAATTCATGCAAGAGGTTGAACAGATAGAGCCAAAAGAGAAGCCATAACAAGATCAAGCCTCTTATTATGAAGAGTCTTCTATAAAAGTATTTGCACAAATTTGCATTCCATTAATTGAATAGGATGTCTACTCCATTTCATATTTTTTTTCTTAAATTCATGTGGAAGATATATGGCATTCATCTCAGGAGTCAGATGCATATATGTTTTCATGTGCAATGCATGCATCTCAGGAGAGAAAAAGGGAGCCACACATCAGACGAAATTATGATATTTTATGAGCACAATTTGCAGAAACAAATTGGATATTTGAATTCCTCTTGGGAAAATATCCAATTTAAAAAAAAATATCATCCGAAATAGAGTCACGGAAGTGAAGTTATGATCATTTTAAAATCAACAAAATTTAAACATTTTTCCGGAAACGGCCGCACGGTTTAAAAAATTTCATGCAAACTTTATTTGGATATTATTCATTACAAGAAGAGAAAGTGAATATGTGTGGACATATCAATAACACATCTACTTCATTAGATCCATGCATACATCTACATCTTCAACAAAATCTTCAATGAGCACAAACTTGCATAGTTGCGAGGTCTTCTTGAAGTGAAGGACAAGGTTGCTTAGCAACTATTTTTTGTTCCTTATCATTTCTTTTTACATACATTGTAATTTGAGGTGGGGGGGGGTGTTTCCCATGATATTTTCCCTCTTTCCTCATTTATTTAAATGTATCTTTTATATTTGGGTACCTCACATGGCCTCATTTCCGGGACCCATTCTTTATTTTCCCCATAGTGATGTTCAGGGGGGTTGTTGGAGTTACTTCACACACACCTAGGATTTATTTTTCCTAAGGTTTTTCCTTGTTTATTAGTCATAATTAGTCATTATCCAATCTCCTATATTTTAGAGGAGAATATTCCACTTGGAGAATATTCTCATTCAGTTGACACTTCAGTTTGACTGGTTGAGTTGAGTTTAGATGCTACACTGATTTTGTCACCATGCAACATTGGGATCATCATTAGATAATGCAAACCTTCCTTGGTATCATCACCATATTGGTGAATTACCCTTGATTTCCTGAGTTGGCTCCTCACTACTCTTTGTTCAGTCATTTAACTAAAGACTAGCTGACTAGTTAACTCAACTCCCCAGTAGTTCACTCCCGTAACTGCCTGAGAGACTAGACTAGATGGAAGTTCACTCCCGTAACTATTGGTGTGTGTCCATATCACTCTAGACCACCACTATGGTGCATTAGTTACTCATGTATCATATATCTATTGTAAATTATTCACTCTTAGAGTGTGGAATATGGTTAATGAGAATTATTCCATTCTTTCTCTCTTGCTTCTTTCTCAATTTCTCTCTGCAAATGTGTGTGATATTTTCTTGCTAGATCTATTATGTGCAGGTTCAACACATTTACACTCCAAGCCTCATAGGAGGTGTTATCCTTGACAGGTATATGGGGAGATCTGTTTTGGATGTATGTTTCACAATTAAGTGCTTCGGCCCATAGTATATGTGGTAGTGAATTTGCATGCAACATGCAAGATGCCATCTCCTTTAGAGATCTATTTTTCCGCTCCACAACTTCATTTTGCTGCGGAGTATAGGGAACTGTGTGCTGCAACTGAATCCCTGCCTCATGGAAAATATTATGGATCTCATTATTGACATACTCTCCCCTGTTATCAATTCGGAGGACTTTGATCTTCTTTTCGGACTGTGTCTCAACTAGGGATTTGGAATCTTTGAGGTGTTGAAAGACCTCATATTTTTTCTTGAGAAAGTAAATCCATGTAAAATGTGAGAAACCATCAAGAAAAATGAGAAAAAAACTCACTTTGATGATATATGGATGTGGAGAAGTACCCATAAGGTCACTGTGAATCAAATCTAAAGGCGCGAAAGCTCTTTGAGACTTTCCTTTGTTGAATCTCTCTTGAGGGTGTTTTCTAAGAACACATCTATCACATACTCCCTTGGAGAAATGAATGTGTGGTAGACCATCAACAAATATTTGCTTTCTAAGTTGTTTCACATATATGAAATTCAAATGTTCAAACCTTTCATGCCATATCCTACTACTTTCATCAGCATGAGTAAGTAGTAAAGAAAAATCAGGTTCAATGAATTTACCTCACTGGTTACAACCCTGGAGTTGGTTTTCATGTCATAGATGTCCAAGACATTTGGTGTGAATATGAATTTCTCTCTGGTGCCAAAATTCTTCATTTGATACATGGAGAGAAGGTTGATGGAAAGTTTGGGAATGTGAAACACATTCTTGAAGCTTCCATTGGTGAGTTCAATCCTTCATTTGCCAGTGATTTCAACTGAAGAGTTGGCCCCCATCAGAATATGAGGACCTTTGCATGCATGAAATGAATAATATATTTCTTTTGAGGCAACCATGTGATGTGATTCTCTTGAATCTACGATCCAAGCATCAGGAGAGGAGTTGATGGTAATCAATGCATGGCTAGAATTTCCTTTCTTGGGATTCTGATATTCTGGATTCTTATTCTTGGCAACCTCAGGGATGTGATCTCCAAGGTTGTTTTGCCGAAGTATTCGAGTCATTATATCTATTTTTTTTTCATGCATGGCGAAAGTATGTGCATTTCTCCCCTTTTCCTCCCTTTTCCCCTTTGGATTTGAAGGCATTGGTGAAGGGTTTTTTGTACCCTTCCTTATTTGGATGTGCATGAGATTTTCGTTTGTATTTATCTTTAGATTTATGATATTTATGGATTCCATCTTGCATAGTAAGTGCATGTGCCTTTGGGCCTTTGATTTTTCCCATATTGATGAGCTTGGTTTTCTCTTGTGTCAGGGATTCAATAAATTCCTCAAGAGAAGGCATCTTCCAGGTGGCTCCAGAGGAGAATCTGACTGAATGGAATGTGGACATGAACACAGATAATTCAAGACCAAGTTTGGAGAGAATGGTGAGAACCATTTGTTTCTTCTCAGATTTATCAACCCTGCAAGCTTTGAGTTGCAACAATAAATCCTTGAATTTTGTAAATAAATATTGGATAGTGTCAAAGATTTTTGGATAGAATGTGAGAAATTACACCTCCAACATGTGTCCCCTCATCTCATCCTATTTTCCAAATATCCCTTCCAAGGTGGTATAGGCTTCATTGGGATTCTTACAGGAATATATGTGAAAAAGGAGATCAAGAGAAATAAGACTGCAAATTAGTCTTCAATGGGGATATTGGCATTGTTAGGATATTTAGGATATGAGCATTGTTAGCCTTATTTCTCCCAATATTTAGCCTTCAATGGGGATATGGGCATTGTTAGGATATTTTGAGCACTGGGTATGGGTCTTGGGTCTAAGGTCCTAAAGGAAGCTTCTAGGCATCGATGGCCATCAATGACATGTTGATCCACCACAAAGGTCCTTTTCAGTATATCCTTTGTCTATGGATGGGGATAGTTAGCATTATCGGTTTTTGCACATTGAGTATGAATATTTGAGAATTGGATATGGTTAAGGGAACAAACCCAAGAGTTAGGCCATAATGAAAGCTTATATGTATTGGGTAGGTGCTACATTCTTTGCATGTGCATGTAGGGCCACCTCAGATTTGACAACTATGCCTGACAATCCCATGACATGTTGCACTTTGTGTGTGTGTGTGTGGGGGGCACTTTCCTAGAGGGTTAGAATTTCCCTCTTGGTTACACGGAGCATTCGGAGCAGTGCCCCGAAAAATGGTTTTTGGGCAGTTTTTGTTATTTTAGCATTTATGATATTTTTAGCATTTTTCTAAATTAATCCCACATTAAGGGATTAGGGTCTTGGTAGCTACACGATACATTAAATATTATATATATTGTATTATGAATGGTGAAATTAATACAATGAAGATTTGAGAGGTTCGACACTAAGGAATGATGGTTTTATCCCCGTTAAGGGTTTCCAGCATAAATCTCTGTGTACTATGGGTATGAACCATTGATTACTTTCTTTTTTTCAATATAATATGTATGCACTGCTTTACTTCATAGGTTAAAAAGTTACATGTGGTATCAGAGCACGTTTTTGGCTTTAGGGGGATGCCTTTGTTGCTGAGATTTTGGCTTGGTATTGATAGATCAAGTTTATCTTGGGCAATGATAAACCTATGTTTAGTGGGAGATTTCTAATGGTGATTTGTGTGTTTAAAGATAATGGTGAGAAGTTCTAGAATACATATTGAGAAGTTCACAGTAAGTACTTTTAGCTATGGAATATCAATATCGAGAACCTTCTTGTAGAAAAATAAGAATGGATAATTATGGATCCTGGTACATGACATACTATTACACAACCTACTAGTACACAAACTACTAGTAGGTTGTACATTGAACAACCAGAAGATTTTGAGACCTTTGACAGAGAGTCACATGTGTGCAGACTCAAGAGAGAATTGTATGGGCTGAAGCAAGCACCCCATGTTTGGTACACTTGGATAGACAACTATTTCACTGGATTGGGCTTCACCAAAAGTGAAGCGGTTGAAAACCTATACCAGATTGTGGTGGAGGGTAAGATTTTAATCATTGTGCTTTATGTTGATGATTTAATACTGACTGGTGATGAGCAGTTGATAAACTCATGCAAGGAGGACCTTGCAAAGGAATTTGAGATGAAGGATTTGGGCCTTCTTCATTATTTCCTTGGATTGGAAATATGGCAGCGAGATGGTGAACTTTTTGTGTCTCAAGGAAAGTATACAAGAGAGATACTGGGTAAGTTTCACATGGAGGGCTACAAACCCATGGATACTCCTCTTCCAGGAAAAAGAAGAAAAGAGGATGCTACTTCTGGAGAGGTAGTGGATTCTATTGTCTATCGACAATTAGTGGGTTCACTAATCTATTTAGTGAACATGAGACTAGACATTTTCTATGTGGTTAACCAGCTAAGTCAAGTGATGTTTAAGCCTACCAAACTCTTTTGGAAGGCGGGTAAGCATGTCCTGAGATATCTGAAGGGCACATATGAATATGGATTATGGTATAGACAGACAGATGAGGTGAAGTTGCATGGATTCACAGATGCAGATTGGGTAGGCAGCCCAATGGACAAAAATAGCACATCAGGGGGGATATTTAGTATCGGATCTACAACTGTTTCTTGGTACAGGAAGAAATAGAGATCTATGGCACTTAGTTCATCAGAAGTGGAATACATGGTAGCGATTCAAGCTGCATGTGAGGCTATCTGGATGAGAAATATCTTGGTTGGTTTATTTGGTTCTCATTTAGATCCGACAGTGATTTATTGTGATAATCAGAGTTGCATTAAACTCTCGATTAATCCTATGTTTCATGACAGATATAAGCATATAGATATCCAATATCATCATCTCAGAGATTATGTGCAACAAAAGATCATGTTGCTTCAATACATTCCTACGAAAGATCAGGATGCAAACATTCTGACGAAGGCACTCAGCAGGAGCAAATTCGAATATCATAGAGAGAGGATTGGGGTGAAGGATAATCCCTTTCTTGTTGAGAGGGAGTGTTGAAAAGTCAACAAGAAACATTTGTCTAATTTACTTTTCCCTTAATTAAATTACACAATAAATATTAATCTATTATCTCATTCATAACCTAGTGATTTGGAATTGTAACAGAATTATAAGTGTAGTTAAGTGAGTTAAGCTTAGTTGTATTAGTGAGAGTTCAGAGAATTAATTATTCATTAATTCACAATCAGTGAACTCACATGCAACTGAAGATTCGCCACGGTTAACTACATGCATGTCAGTTCCAATGGACATCCAGTTGAGATAATGGGTGAAAGGGACAGTTGGCTATCAGTTGTGATTTGTTCACACATGCATTGGATATGCTTATGAGCATGTGCAAACGAGGCAATTTGGAATAATCGGAATTCATTGTGAGAATTCGAATTGCAGAGATTGTGCAGAGGAGGCAGGCTGTCTGGACACGAAAATTGGCACATGTATTTGCTAATTTGTGTATGACAGTGTGAGACGATTGTATTGTACTAAGAGCTCTTGGATTAGAGTTTTGTATGAGATTGTTTCATG
>SNQJ01S0016266.1:163708-175030 GCA_010110895.2 Picea sitchensis | reverse complement strand
TAGTAGAAGCGATTCTGTATTTAACAAGTGGCGGAAATTATTAGATCAGGAGAATCGCAGGAATACATTAATTTGTATCGAAATTTCTACACTTCTAATTGTATTCCTTCTTTTATGCATGCTTCATGTAGTTCCCAAAACTAGTCTGAAAAGTCCTATCCCAACAATGCTACAGGTCAAACCTGTTGCTTCATAGGATTTTGGGCCATGTGGATTTTATCCTTCAAAGTTGTGAGGTTAGTTTATCTACCTTGGAACAAATTATCAATATCTTGGACCTTTGTGTTAGACATAGTGTCATCAATGTGTTGTCATTGATGTCAAACAGTATAACAGTATGAAGAGTTTATGTCAAATAAATATATGCAGGTATCATTGATGTGTTGTTATTAATGTCAACAATCAATGATCCACATGAAGCTCAGAAGGGAAAGCACAGTGCAGAAACATGATTGGGATCAAAATTCCCACATGAAAAACTAGGACCGTTGGATATGCAAGCACCAAATCAAGGGAAGAAATTTATTGCAGAGTGTGAAGGGAGAATTAAACAACACATTATTTCCAATCCTGCAATTAGTCAGGACCGTCATTTCTCATAGAATTTAAGATTGATAATTGTGGTTAATCCACCAACAATCACACAACTTCAAATTGTGGAGTTTGGGATACGGGCTAAACCACGTGCAAGTTACAGTTTTGGAATCCTCATCGACCGTTGATGATCACCCTCCAATAGATATACGGTTAGCATCAAGTTCACTACTTAGGCCGAAGCCCTGGAGTCACAAACTATCATCAACCATCAAATCTAGAAAACCCCTCGACTGTTGATCTATTCAGAGCATGCCAAGGTAGCAGTGGTCAAATTCAGTGCTGACCACTTCGGGAGAAAAGGGTTGAGAACAAGCAAGATTACCTGAAGTGCTGAAGGCTGAAGTTAACGCATACCGTCGATCTAATTCGGGAGTGTTCTTAACCGTTGATCTAGTACAATGGAAGGATAGCGTAAGTGAAAGTGTTAACTGACATCAGGAAGTCACCACTACTATATGACTTATTCAGTAAGTAATCACTTTGGAGGAATTGCCACTCCAGAATTTGAGAGCCATGAATAGACGATGTCTCGAAGTAATTGAGAACCATCCATATCATCCTGACATTAAAATGCGATCGTTGATTTTGATAAAGTGATAAATTACTCACTTGAATTAGTGCCTGGTCACCACCTGAGGTCATATGGAATAAAGAAACAAAGGGTGTAAGAAGAAGCATCGCTTAAATTAATAAGCATGTGGTCCTGTGCGTATGGTCATATGTAAATGATTTGAAAGAATATCCTCTACAGTATTCAATTTCTGCAACATTCGTAGAGACAAAGGAAATCAATCCATACCTATGATCAATTTATGAAAATAGGGGGAATTCCAAGTTTAAAGTTGAAGACCCAGAATGATGTTCTTCGGTGGTCCCAAAATTGTTGTAAATGGACAAGTTAGTTGTAACTTATGTCACAAGTCAGCCCAATAACTTAAACAAGATTTGAGCATAAATGAGTTTAAATACAACGATGATTGTTTCACTTGGGAGAGAATATGAGAGTGGGGAAGAGGTGGATTTGCACCTGAGGTTGTTGATTCCTATAATGATGATTATTCGACATAGAAAGATGTGAATATCAGAGATAATATGAAGTGAAGAAGGTGAGAAAATTAGAGAGAGGATGAAGTGAAGAAGGTGTGAACATCAAAGAGAGGATGAAGTTAAGAAGGTGTGAATTTCAAAGAGAAGATGAAGTGCAGTGATGAGCATTTGTGGTATACCTCTAATCAGGAGATAGAGTTGATTCAATAAATGGATCACTACTACTAGAGTTGGTTTAACTACTATATGAACTCTAGTTGAATAGATTTCATTCTATCAACAAGCTGGGTCTTGTGGCAAGTTGGGTCTTTCTTCAGAGTTGGTGCTCTCTTAAGAGTTGGTTCTCTCTTAGGATTTGGTGCTAATACAAAATAGTTGGTGCTGGTAAAACCCCTATTACTATAGTCACATATATATAAATTATAAAAAATACTATACGTACTTCTCGTATCTCTTGTGTTCATTTTTATTATGATTTGTTTGTGTTTAATGTGTACAATTATGTTTTAACTTCTAACTTGAGAGAAGAAAATTTATAAAATTCCACACACTAATTCACCCGCCCCCCCTGCCCTCTTAGTGTGGATGGTGTGATCAACACTTTGATGTGACTGGAAGATATGAAGTTATTGTAGGCTGTTATTTCCCATACACTGTTTCTTATGGTGTCAATTTGGTTGTTGTATGATAGGAAGTGTTGTACCACTATTTTTCCAAGCATAACCATTGCACCCACTGATGTTGTTTGTATGAGGAAAAACAATGCAAATAGGTTTCCAAACATTTATTGACAAATTCCTTTTGGCCATCCATCTAGGGGTGGTATGCTTTGCTCATGTTAAATTACATTTCCTATAATTTAAACAATTCTTTCCAAAATGTTCTAGTGAAATTCGGTTTGGAAAAAATGGATGTTGGCATGCCATGAAGTTTGAAAATATGATCAATGAAAACTTGTTCTGACATAGTGGGTGTAAAAGGGCACAAAAATGTGCATACGTTTAGAGGATATCTACCATGACCATGATGCCTAAGTTGTTTCCCTCTCCTAGAAGGCCCATGATAAAGTCCATGGAGATGCCAATCCAAACAGAAGTTGGAATGAGTAATGGTTGGAGAGCTCATGGAATCCTAAGTAAGCAACGATAGAATATGAATTCAACTCATTTAATATGCCTAGCTTTAGTGTTGAAGTCAGAGAAAAAACCAAGTGCCTCTTATACCAAAGGATATTGTCTTTCCAGGTGTAGTCACTAGATGGGTTAGGGTCCTCCTAAAGGTGTTGAATTACTTGTGATATAGTTGGGTGGTTGATCCACTCTTGATGAAATTCCTCAATCCAATTAGGAACTAGTAATGATAAGGAAAAGAGGGAAACTTCATCCTTATATTTTATTAAAAATTCATATGCCACTACATTATCTTTTCCTTTTTAATATATGATCTCATAATCATAGCCCAACATTTTGGTCAGCCACTTGGTTTTTTGGGGGGGAGGATAACCTTTGTTCTAGGAAATACTTCAGACTATGGTGATAAATTTTGATCTGAAAAATGTGGCCCAATAGATATGGTCTCCAAGTGTGCACAACATGGGGAATGACCATCATTTCCTTTTCATATGTATATTTTCCCAAATTGCGTCCACTCAAATCATGGCTAGTGAAAGAAAGAGGTCTATCTTCTTGTGTTAGAACTGTGACACTACTAGTGTTTGAAGCATCAGATTCCAAAACAAAAGTTTTGTTGAAATTAGGATTCTCTAAGATGAGGGTATTACACATGGCCTCCTTTAAATCTGTGAAATTCTACTATGTTGTTGGTGTCCAATGAAATGCATTCTTATTAAGAAGGTTCATCAATGGCTGGCCAATTTTTCCATAGTGGTGGACAAATTTCCTGTAATATCCCGTGAGGCCCAGGAAACCCAAAAGGCATTTCAAGGTCATGGGTCTCAGCCAATATTTCATATATTGAATGTTTTTGGGGTCCACTGTTACCCCATAATGACCCACAATGTGTCCCAAGTATTCGACCTCGCTTTCCCCAAAAGAGCACTTGGCCTTTTTAACAAACAATTGATTTTCCTATAACTATTGGAGTACTTTTTCCACATGGTGTAGATGGGAATCCCAAGTGAGGTTGTAAATGACGATGTCATCAAAGAAGACCAGAGAAAACTTATAAAGGTAGGTATTCAAGAGTTTATTCATGAGACTTTGGAAGGTATATGGATCATTGCAAATTCCAAAAGGTGTTACCAAGAATTCACAATGGCCTTCATGAGTTTGGAAAGTAGTTTTTGAAATATTTTCTTCATTCATCTGAATCTAGTGATAGCCTAAGAAAATATCTAATTTTTTGAATATGTAGGTTCCCTAGAGTTCATGAAAGAAATCATCAATGACATGAATGGGAAACTTGTCCTTAATAGTCAATTTATTAAGGGTGCAAACATATGGACACACACCAAGAAGATTCTTTTTAAGACCATCACAATAGGGGATGAATATGGGTTGGTACTTGGAAGAATGAAACCGACCTTTAGTACTTCCTGCACCATTTTTTCTATTTCATTTTTTTGAGAAAATGGATACTGGTAGGGGTGTACATTGGGGGGATGACTTCCTATAAAGAGAGGGATTTTGTGATGATGCTCACCCCTGGAGATAGGTAATTTTGTGCACATATCAAATACCATGTGGTTCTTTTCCAAGACTAGATGCAAATCATGATGGATTGTTGGAGATGATCGATAATTTACCTGGATAGAATTAATTTGATAAATCACACCATGGTGTCCTTTCTTCAGGAGTTTCCCCACCCGGTGAGAACTGATCATTTCTAGGGATCCAACTTGTAGGCCTTGGAGGGTATAGGTGAGAGCATATTCAATAAATCTCATATATAACTATGTATAATCAATGGTAATATGTCCCAGAGTGTGAATCCATTCAAAACCTAAGAAAATATCACAACCTCCCATGGAAATGGAAAACATGTGAGTTTTTGAGGTTATAGTCGACCATTTGGAGTTTGACATTCTCACAACCACCCCCAGATTTCATTGTACCAACATTATATATGACAATTTGAAAATTAGAAACTAGTATAACAAAGAAATTGACATCCTCAATGACCCTATGATGAATTAAATTATGGATGCTAACATTGTTAATAAAAACCATGATCGACATGTGTTTGATGTAGCCTTTTATTTTTGATGTCTATGGAGCATAAATACTAGCAAGGGAATGGAGAGATATGGTAGGTTCCTCTGGTTTCATAGGATCCATGACTAGATTGGGGAATCTGGGGGAAGTTGGATATGTTTCCTATGAGTCTATGGCCTCACTTGAAAATATTTCTTCAACGGAGGTGGTCATTGACCCATCAATTTGGAAGAACTTTTGTTCATGACTTTTATGGCATGGATAATACTTTTCATCACAGTAATAAGAAATTCCTTGCTTCCAACATTCAACCATTTCTTCTAGAGAGACCTTTTGGACTTTCAAAGTTTGGGTCAGAGCATGGGTATCCCTTGGAAGAGGTAGTTTGGGAATTGCAAAATGAATAGGTTAGGCATGAAGAATGTTCTAAGTCTCCAACACTAATTTTCACGCCTACAACCATGTAATAGGATGGTACATGCAAACATAATCTTGAATGGAGTCCTTTAATCCACTAATGAATCATTCAATATAGAAATCATCATATAATCCCTCTGTTATGATATCCAACTATTCAAATGCAATGATGAAGTATAATACTTACCATGTTTGTTTCATCTTGGTGAGCGGTCCAAAAAAATGATATTCCTTATCAAAATGGGTACAAACTTCTTTGGTGAACATTGTCCAAGTTGGTTTTCCTGGATAACATTTCTTATGCCATTTCCACTATTTACATCACTCTTGATCCAAGTACATAACCCCAACATGGGGTTTGGTCTCATCATCCCAAATATCAAGGAGACAGAAGTAGTGTTCTATTTGGGATACCCGCATGTCTAGTTTTGATCCATCGAATTTATGCATCTAAACTTTGGGAACCTTATTCCATGAATTTGGAGAACCCCAAAGGGGGTGGGAAATATGAGTATTCTCATAATGGAAAGAGTGACGATCCATATAATGGTACTCGTGGTGGTTACCCTTGATGTGTGACACAAGTTCATGGACTTGTTGGGTGACTGTGTTCAGGTTCTTGGTGAGGGTGTCTGAGTTTTGGTCGAGGGATTTCATGCGTCGGGCCATGTTTTCAGACATGTGGGTTACCTTAGTGTCCAAATATTACAATTTATTAGAGAGACTGGTCAGGGCCATGGTAGAGGATTACGTAGAATGATACCACAACAATCAACACAAGATAAGGAGTTTGGTGGGATAGGTGTAAAATGAGTGTCGAGAAGGGGGTCGGTCAACTGAAAAAATATAGGCTGAAAACTGATAGGTGCCATTGCAATGAGGACAAAGAGAGGAACCAATGGTAGAGGTCCCAAATAAGGATGTAAGGAAGGGGGTTGGGACCATAGGTAAAAAATGATTAAAAATGATAGGTATCATTGTGATCAAGATGGAAATAGGAATCCAATGGGATAGGTCTCAAATAATGGTGCGAGAAGACCCAAGAAATAGTTTTTAACTCCTGCAAAGTTATACTATGATCTGAGTACTTTTGTAGTGTTGAAATGCTCACTTTCTTAACAATGACAAATGTGTAGTCAATTCACAACGAGAATGCAGGAGGCAAGGTTATGCARCTAAAACATTGTGTTTTTATTTGGTCTGGTATGTTCCCCCATGGCTAGGATGTGTAGGGTGTCTATGGAAAATGATTTTCATTATGTTATAGATCTCTGATATACGTTTGAGGTTGAGCATTAGTACTCGTCCCAATATCATAGGGCACCAACTAAAGATGCTTGACCTTACCATTAGTTGTACTGCCTGATTACCCAAGTACTAGAGAGTATATTCTTGAGTGTTGTCCTTGGTGGCACTATAGTAATTAGGCGATTGATCGGTTGATCTATGGAGGGTTTCAGGATATCTAGGATATTCCATATATAGGTGATGTATGATGTGTTACCACTCGAAGGGGTACCGACAAGGGTTACAAGGGTGTCAAACAATGTCAGTTCAAAAACCTCTTGTATTCATGTTGGCCTTAAAACAAGTCCCTTTCATTTTATGAGAAAATGAAGGGGGCCCCTTGCATCAAGTTTTATTGGTACGAATTATCATTGATTTTATTCTTCAAAGTTTGAACCTGTTATGATTCTAGATGCAAGTTTATCTGTTGAGAAGTTATTTTAAATGTTGGGATTTCTACATTTCTAGATTTTCCTTTTAGTCATTTTGATGTTTTCATCTTCTGCACATTTATTAGCTTAAACCTATCTCTTCGATTTATTTCACTGGGAATTATTTTATGATTTTTCAATCATGACATCTATTGAAAGTATCTTATGAGCATGTTGGCCCTTGACCAAGTTTTAGATAACCTTGGTCGTGTTTGACCATTTTTGGGACTTTGACAGGCTAGTTGAAGATGGAGCATCCAGGCTAAGTGGAGATCGCAGGATCTCACCCCCTTTTGTGGGATTTTTTGGTTTTAGGGTTTATGTAATGGGTATGGGATGTCGGCCCATGGGTTTTCCCATGTTTAGGCCCCCTTTTGTAATGTATAAATAAGTATCTAGGCAATGTTTGGAAGGGAGCTGAGAGATTAAAGAGATATGAGATGGCTTTGTGAAAGATATGTAGGGGATTTTGCTAATTGCAAGTTCTGTATGAATTGTAAGAAGGAGTCGTGCATACTGTTTGTTGAGAACTTGTAGGGCTAAGTGAAAGTGATTGTAAGAAGGCTCTCTGTTTTGGATCTAGCGAGGTGCACGTAGATATCCTATCCTATGCTGAGTTGGTTTTGTGGCTCTGTGCATATAAGACGATTGGAAGAAAATAATAAAGAAGAAGAAGAGTTGGTGGACATAGCCCCACATTAGGTGAACCACGTATATCCTACATCGATGCGCTTTGTGCCATGATTGTTCATAGTTTTCATGTATTTTCTTAGTGCACTATTATGATAGATAGATTTATGAATTCTTAGTGCGTATGATCTAAATGAATTCTAGATTTTCTTTGATGCTATGTGTTGAATGGTTAGATATGATTTATACCACGTTGTTCTGTAACTAGGGTTTTAACCTGTGATGTGAATAAAGGAGTTAGAAACTAATGAATATTATTGGCTAAGTTCTCTGTTAAGTATTTTGATCAAAGATATGTGTCCCAGCTAGGTTGTAGACACTTAAGTCCTGCAACCCCCCTTGCCTCTACCTCGGGTGAGACTTCATCTACTTCACAGGTGTTGCCGAAAGGGTCGATAGTTAGGGTTTTTTTGGTGTGTTGTTGAAGCGTTGAACTTTGGGTATGCCCCTATGCCAACAAATGGTTCCGTTGTTAGGGATTGAAACTGTTATTGTTGGGAACTAAAGAAAAGAGAAAGCTCTATGAGTAGATCTATTGTTGTAGTGCGCAGTATTCTACTTGAGTTGTGAAGCTCTGTGCTAAGAAGGGAATAAGATATGAAGGAAAGAGGTAATATCTTAAAGCTTTGTTCTTTGGTAAAGATAATATAAGTGGAAATTTTTGTTTCAAAATAATGGATCTAGGTATGCTTGATAGATTTTGTCCTAGTCTGAAAACTAGGGCACAACTAGAAGAAAGAAGATTTGATATGAATAAAAAAAATAAATATTGAAAGATATGTTATTCTTATGTGTAGAAAGAATTTATGGACTAAAAAGTGGATGAAGGATCCTAGAAATAATTTTTTGCAGGTTCATCATTGTGATCTCAGTGCACAGTACAAGAAAGGTTGGGGATTGTTTAAGAGAATGAGAGGATTGACTCTTTGTTATAGTTGTAGAAAACTAGGACATCTTTCTAAGGAATGCCCTAGAACCGGTCCTATTTTTCTTTGCTGTAAAGTTGTTGGTCATGAGGTTTTGGATTGTCCTAGAATGATTGAAAAAGTTGAAAAGATGAATATGAGACAAGAAAACAATGAAGAAGGTCAAGAGACTAAGGATATGCTCGAACACCAAAAAGAATCAGAGACTATATTATTGCATATGAAAGAAACCATGAGTGATCACAGAGACATCATTTTACCATAGATATTAAAAGAGAAGGAGTGCATAGAAATAAGAATAGGAGACTTCGACATAGAATTTTTTCTGGATGAGGAAACATAGGTGAATATCATGACAAAAAGTACTTGGGAAATTTTGTGAAAGCCTGTTATGATTCCTTCATTGGGAGGAATATGATTGTTTAAAGGAAAGATAATAACCCTATGTGGAAGACTTACTCATGTACCTGTGGTTTTTTATGGAGCATCGATGGGAGAATAATTCAAGGTCGTTAAGTTTGTTGAGAACATCATACCTTTTCACTTTTGTTAGGAAGGAGCTGGATTGAGAAAGATAAGATCCAAAGGAAAGAAGAAGAGGAATATATAGAATAGAAAAAGAAAGAATTAATAGATTTCATGGCTAGGAGAACAATGCGCTTAATATAAGAACAAGAGGACAAGTCGAAGAAACTATGGGCTAGAGACCTAGCTATCAAGGTTGAAATAACACAAGAAGGTTTAAAGAACCTATCCATGCATGAGAGAAGAACACATACCTTTGGAGTAATAAGAGAAGAGGTATTCCACTTAAACACTTTAAAACACCCTCAACGGTGTGAAGTTACTATGCTAAGAGAAGATAAGAATAAGAATGGAAAGAGGGATCCAGTGACTCAGATCAYAAGAAAGAAGGCCATAAATCTTAGCAAAAAGAAATTAAAGCTAGAAAAATTGCACGAGCTTCCAGAGAAGACTTCACAGAAAGAAGTCTTGCAGAACTTGAACCTCACCAAACTAACAAAACAACACARACTGGCACTTTGCCACAATGAAGCAATATTACCATTGGAGGCATCCCAACTGTTAGAACGATGCTCCAGAATGGCTAGAAATGTAGTTATCACCGGAAAGATCTCCATTGGACTGTTGGGACCAATCCATAACGGATGGTTTGAGGCATTTTTGCCGGTTGGAGGAATCCATTATGACTTTGTCTATTTAATCCATTGATTGTGTCACCGGGGACACTTTTGCAAATTGTGATTATCCGAGCCCACAGATAACTGATTGCTATCATGTTGTGCTTATTGTGACCTCACCACCCATTTTTATTACCTTGAGCATCTATTCGCCTACCTGAAAATTTGACCATGAGTGTATATGTCGGGCGAACATAGTGAAATAGAGAAGTTTGTAGAAAAAATATTGATCAACCTTATGGCTGAGAAGGTCATGTCTGCAGGAGTACATGCCTTATTGACATGAGGATTGCAAGCATCCCCCTCGACTACATGACAATCCAGGCGATATGGGTCATCCTGAACCGCGACAGAGAGCAGAAGCAAGCATCGTGATGACCTGGTGAATGCAAAGCTCATCTTTTCGGTCTTTCCCAACTACATCCTGCCTCTGGCTAGTGTGGTTAGTTGTGACACCGTTTCAAGATATTTAGAGTACACCCTCATCACTGCGTACCTCCCGAAGGGGATATGTGCAGTGGGACCGCAGCTAGGATTGATCCCTGACCTTAAGATCAACAAATTTAACCTAGGATATAGGAAGAATTATGCACTTCTCACACCATATAAGTACTTGACAAAGATAATGGAGAAGAAGCCGAAGATAATCCCCCAACCATGGACGAGAGAGATCACAAGATCCACCATCCTCAATGTCATGAAGATACCCCACTTCGACAGACATCGGAAGGTTAACACGTGTGTTAAACTCCTCCTATCGTGCTACCATGGAGTTTATCTATGGTTAGATAGGTGTGTGCCTATGGATCTGACACTGATCCACATGATCACTGGTTTAAGTATGCAGGGACCAGACCCTAAAGGATTCTACCCAGGGAAGGCTGCAGATCACGCCCTCGCATAGTGAATAAAGGACACCTACGAAGATGTGGAGAAGGGAAAGTAGGGCTACAAGGTAGCCTCCATACAAGATGGCACAATGTTCCTAGATTTCCATTTAATCCCTAGTAAGATTGTCACGAAGAACAGACCAATGCAATTCATGGGGTTCCTCATTGACCTTGTAGGTGTTGATTAAGGTTGGTTGTCATTGATGTCAACCCTTGAAGAAAGACCCATAAAAAAAAGTTTTGGGTAATGGACCCAATAGTTTTTGATGTAAATATGACTCATTATTGTTTTGTCATGGTTGAAAAGAATTAAATATGGATGAACTCCAAAGTGGTCCCCTTATGGTGAGAGCCCTCACGGGAAGACGCTTTGTGGAGTAAGAAAACCCATGATTAATTATGGAATAATGAGATGAAGGAAAGTGAATTTGTCAGGGAAAATATCCTAGATGGATAGTTCTTGTCATATAATTTTTGGTGGTATGTGGAACGTCACATAATTCCTCACGGTTAGAGAGTGATGGCCATGAGAAGTTGGAGACCCCAGGTTTGGGTAATGGACCCAAGTTTGTTTGATAGGTAATGGTATGAGTTATGATATATTTTCAGATAATACTATTCTATATGGACAATACATGTCATGCCATTTCTGGTGGTATGTA
>SNQJ01S0016266.1:116954-145276 GCA_010110895.2 Picea sitchensis | reverse complement strand
AGTTGATGAGTTGATGAGTTGGCACATACATGAAGTGTATATTTGATGATGCTGGTACATATTGACGAGTCATAGTTGATGAGTAGTTGACACATGATTGGTACATACTTGGTACATGGTTGATGCACTTGTTTATGGTATAGGTTGATTACAGGTTGGTGCATGGTTGATGCACTTGTTTATGGTACAGGTTGATTACAGGTTGGTGCATGGTTGATGTACTTGTTTATGGTACAGGTTGATTGCAGGTTGGTGCATGGTTGATGCACTTGTTTATGGTACAGTTTGATGCATGGTTGATGCATGGTTCAGATTTATTGGTACATGTTTATAGCAGTATATCTCACAGTGATAATGTGACAGTGGTTCCATCATTCTACTTCTACTTCAGGGTGGCAGGACGGGGCAAGGACAGGTGGTTGTAGCCACCTTTCGATTGTAGCCAGAGAACATTGGGGGTTGTATCTTCCTTCTAGTTGTAGCCAGAGATTTGGGGAGTTGGAGCTTCCTTCAGGTTGTAGCCTGAGAAACTAGGGGGTTGGAGCCTCCTTCCAGTTGCAGCTGGAAAGCAAAGGAAGTTGGTGCTTCCAATGAATGTAATTCTTCAAGACATATAAGAAAAAGCATTCCGTGGTTTTTTCCCGATTTGTGTTTCCACATAAAACACTCGTGTACTGTGTATGTGTATGATTGTTCATTTGTTCATTGCTTATTTACTCTACAGTTATTGGATAATAATGCTTCATTGATATAGCACTTGGATTATATGGTTAAAATGGTTAAATTGCTCTATTACTCATTCACCCTCCCTCTTAATAATCCAACAGCAGGAAAGTGCGTTGAATGGATGCAAATGAATTGGGTGAGCTACCTCGTCAAACAGTTGGAGTAGGATTGTCATGAAGCACAGGACTAGGGATACGATTTTCACTTCATTTGGTTGTTTATTCTGATTTCCTTCGTCACTTGGGAGATGCCGAAGGGAGTGACGTTCCCTGAAGTCGAGCCATTCGAACCATTGGTCGCGAGGTTCACCACCTTGTGGTATTCAAGCGATAGGTGAAACAGTGACAGTCGAACGTTGTCTTCCACACTTACTACTTACAACTCACGTGAGCCATTGATTCATTCCCCCGAATGACTCCAAAAACCTTTCATAATTACAGGCCAATAGAGAAGTTTTACGTATACAAGCACCTCATTTACATCACTACGCGTAGAGATGAAAGAAAGGAGGAGTTGCAGTCATATTACAAATTAACCAATGAACTCATGGAGGAGATAACCAAGGAATGGTCAGTTGAATTCGTTGTACTAGTTGAGCAGACAGATCTCTCCAACCTCGATATCATCGGAAATCCTTTGGTCACCCGAGAAGAATATGATGGAATGAGAAGCACTAAGAATAATAAGAAGAAGGAAGAGGTGCAGGAAATAAAAAACGCATCGAGGAAACTACATCCGATTCACCTCGAGGACGAGGAAGTGGTGAAGTAAAACAAGATGAGGAAGGGGAAGAAGACAAGCAGGAAAAGGGAAAAGTGACACTGCCTAAGGATACCATTACAGAGGTTGGGATATCAAAGAAAATAAAGGTTTTTCCAAAGAAACCTTCAGCACCAAAGATGTCATCAACCAATAATCCCCAGTCATAGACTGTGATCATAGTGGATGATGTTGACCTCATCATCGCAGTTGTAGCAGTCACTTCAGAGAATATTTTGCAAAAAAATGAAGCCAAGCAGGAGACAATATATGATGGGATCGAGGCGGAGCTGAAAGGGGTACAAAAATCCCTCTATTTGAGCCACGCAGTGTCCACTGCACCATCGTCATCAGAATATATATAAGTGGGAGACGAACGTGTCCAACTATGCAGATTAGTAGATGCTACAGAGGCTCACCTTCGATGAGTACAGGAAGAAAAAGAATAGGAAATAGAGGCCTTGAATCAAGCAAAGGAGGAATCCCTAGAGCAACGTAGAATTGCGCAGCAAGATAAATATGCCCTCTGAGTGAAGTTGGAAGAGGATAGAGAGTAGATCCAGAGAGAAAAAGACAAGCTACTCGTGGAGTAGATTGCAGTTAGAAAATCAGTAACTAGAGCACTTCGGTCTGTGTTAGGCTTTGCACAGATGGAAGAAGAAACAGTTGAGAGCCAAGTGGGGAAGCTCGCTAAAGCCATTCATCAACTTCAAGCAAGAGTAGAAGAACTAAAAATGCAAGCAGTGTTGAGCACTCCGCAGAAACTGCAAGATCAGAGGGAAGAAACTTCCAGAAGCGTAGTCGAAATAATCAAGGAATTGGATTTAGAATACAAGAAACTAAGTAACCTAAGTGCACAGACCTATGATATCCTTGAAAAAGTCTTAGAACTGAGGACATTGGAGTCAAAACTCCAGGAGGCGAAACAACATGCATCAATAGTGCAAGCAAATTTGAAGCTACTTTTAGTGGTAGAGAAGATGAAAAGGTCACAGGAGGTGTGCAAAGTTTAGAAATAAGCCAATGCCATTAAGATTAGAGTCATGGAAGTGACCTAGAGACTCTAGTTGGTCCAGGACGAAACTTGTACACTTTTTGAAGAGATCAAGAGACAAGGTGCATAGCTGGAACAAGTGGTCACCATGGTGGAACAACACTTGGAAGGCCTTGTCACTGAGAAAGTCATTCAGGATTTTTCCGAACAGGAGGCTTTGGTGAAGAAGCAATTCGGGGGAGCTCGAGCCAAGCTTGAGGCCTTCGAAGCAGAATTGCCCAGATCAGAGTGACTCGGGATGAGTCACATGTGAGTGTTGGGGGCCTGTTAGCCCTCGACTAAGTTTTGGAGAACCTTGGTCATCTTTGACCATTTTTGGGACTTCGACACGCTGGTCTAAGATGGAGGGCCCGGGTGAAACAAAGATCACGGGATCTCGCCCTCTTTTGCACGCTTTTTGGGTTTTAGGGTTTATGTAACGAGTATGGGATGTCGACCCATGGATTTTCCCATGTTTAGGCCCCCTTTTGTAATGTATAAATAAGTAGTTAGGCAATGTATGAAAGGGAGTTTAGAGATCAAAGAGATATGAGTTGGCTTTGTGCAAGATATGTAGGGGATTTTTCTAAGTGCAAGTCCTGTATGAATTGTAATAAGGCTTCGTGCATACTGTGTGTTGAGAACTTGGAGGGATAAGTGTAAGTGATTGTAAGAAGGCTCTATGCTATGGATTTGGCGAGGTGTGTGGATATCTCTTGACCTATGCGAAGTTGGTTTTGTGGCTCTATGCATGTAAGATGATTGGAAGAAGATAATAAAGAAGAAGAGTTGGTGGACATAGCCCCACATTGGGGTGAACCACATATATCCCGTGTCGATGCGCTTTGTTCCATGATTGTCCATATTGTTCATGTATTTTCTTAGTGCACTGTTATGATATATAGATTTATGAATGTTTAGTGTGTATGATCTGAATGAATGCTAGATCTTCTTTGATGTTATGTGTTGAATGGTTATATATGCTTGCTACCACGTTGTTCTGTAACTAAGGTTTTTACTTGCGATGTGAATACATGAGTTAGAGACTGATGAATATTATTGGATAAGTGTTATGTTGAGTATTGTGATCACAGATATGTGTCCCAGCTAGGTTGTAGACACTTGAGTCCTACAACCCCCCTGCCTCTACCTCAGGTGAGACTTCATCTACTTCGTAGGTGTTTCTGAAAGAACTGGTAGTTAGGGTTTTGTTGGTGCGTTGTTAAAGTGTTGAACCCTAGTTCTGCCCATGTGCCAACAAAGCACTTCTCATATTCATGGTTATTCAACATTCATTTCACAATTTAATTATTGTTATCCTAAATTTCATGACTTAAAGCATGAAATTCAAGGATGATTGAGAGGATTAATTCTTACCTTCGAGTAGCATTGATAACATTATGATTGGTATTATCGTCATTATGAACTTTCAACATAAGTGTTTATCTCTATAATAATGTGTCATTTTGTTTTTGAGTGAAGTCATGGTTAGGTAAAGGTACTCATTTGTGATTCAAGTTGGTAAACATTTATTCATTATTATCAAATTGAACAAAGGAATTCTAGTTCATCATTTTTGTTATGTCTTGGTTCCTATTTTTCCAACTTTTTAAAATACCTTAAGTTCATTGTTTGATTACATGCAATGACTCTAACTGAATTTAGACCTTTGTTAATTGATCATGATTATAAATTAAAAACACTTATGGTTATATTTTTATATTGTTACATGGAAGTATTATTATGTAATTCATCATCATGATGGTTGAATGAGGATCTATGCACTTTGATCTTTGCTTATCAACTTTTTTTTGCATTGTGTTCATTAGGGTCATTATGTGGATTAGTGTGTTCATTAGGGTCATTATGTGGTTTAGTTTGGAATCATTTATAAATATGTTTATTAGGTTCCCAAATATCATCACATTAAATGATCATTTTTATTAACCTAAATTCTTTTGGTTTCAAACTTCCTTACGACAAGACTTTTGTATTGAATCGTGAAGTTCGATTTTCTTATGGATCAAGTACCTAGGGTTTATGATGTTGACAAAATGATAGGGTATGTTTAGATGTTAACTGTATTTACTTTCACCTTTTACTATGTTATTTCATCCTCTAGTCGACCAAGTAAAGTACAGGGCGGGGGTTTTATGGCTTGTCCGAGTTCTTTGTATGAGCCTTGTCTCTTTTACTATGAGAGAATATGGAGAGTTTAACACCTGATTCTACTTCTATAAGGCCATGTGTTTCTTAGTTACTAGTGCATTTCCATTGTTCTTGTTGGAATTTATTTTGTGCGTACATATATGATTCGTGAGAGAGCATTTTTGAAATCTGTGAATCTTAGATTGATTTTATTTTACCTCATTGTTGCTTTTGTTTTTAATTAGTTGTAAATTTATTTAATTTAGAGTAGGTATAGAATCTATGATTCTATAGCCACTCTTAAATCATATACGTCATTGATATCTTTATTTTTATGTTTTACAGGTGTCACTCATAAAATATGATGCTAGAACGTGATATGATTTCCATGTCCAAAATTTATGAATACCACATGTGTGAGCCTCCAGGTCGTGATCAAGTTTCACCCCGAAATTGGCAAAATACCACACAATAGACTTTGGGAGGGATTTCCAAGAAAGCGTAGATGAATTAAAGAAATCCAAGACATGGGTTTTGTCTTGAAGGGGGATTCTCAAAAAAGAAAAGATGTAGAAGATATTTTCGGTTTTCCTAGATTCGCTAGTTGCAACCAGTTTCCAAATGCGTAGCCCAAATTGAGCATCCATCCATCAAGAGAATTGAACAAAGATACATTTAGATGATTTTGTTTAACTAAAATGAGATAGAAAGTTGTTTAACATTTTTTTTGTTTCAATTCACCATCATCATATTTTGTATAAATACATGGTTGAAGAACGCTGTGAGGAAATGGGTGGTTGGTCTCCATAGACGAGAGAGGAACAATGTGTCCTTTTCTCTATTCTATTTCTATTGTAAAACAATGTTTTTAACTTCAAAGAAGTAGAGAGGGAGTTTCCAGCAAGGAGAGGAATGTATGCTGAAATTTTGCTATACAAAACAATGAAATACTCTCTTATTTTTTACTCCTGTAAAACTTGTGGTGAATGATTTCGATGCATGAATTATAGTCGTTTTTTTTTTTTTAATTTTTCAGTGTTTTGTTTTGGTTCTTATATAAATTTTGGACAATGCTTTTATTTCTTATTTGGGGAATATACTAATTGTTATATTCTGGAATGTTTTTCTTGATTCAACAGTTAATTTTCAATACACCATTATCAATTATATTATTTTTGTTTTGCATGATATGGAAGAACTTACTGTTAACCTGTCATGGTTGCGATCTGCAAACCTGTCATGGTTGCGATCTGCAGTGTCACTAATAAATTTTCTTATTTTACAATATGTGATTTGTTTAGATTATGAATTGTATTTCATCTTTCTAATATTATTATATATTTTATTTATGATTGCAATAAGAATCTATTTTAGGCTCCCATGGGATAGAATTCATTTGTCAGTTATCTATTAGGTTGTTTAATAGTTTTAATTAGTGTTTTTGCAGCAAGAACAAGAGATCTTTCTCTAGCTTTCAAACTACCTTTTATTAATTATTGTAAAATTGTTTAATGTAATTTTAACTAAAGATGTTTCTGTAGCTACACAATTGCAAATTAGATTAGATTAAATTTAGTTGTTATATTTATATATAGGTTTTAGGGAAATCTTGAATTATCCTCTTCAGGAGCAAATTCACTTGGCGAAGTCATAAAACCCATGGGAAATAGCTATACCAAACGGTTTGGGTTCTTCTCTAAGAACCTTGGACTCGGTTTCCTATCTTGAAAAATTTTAACCCGTAATTTATTCCTAGGAAAGATCTCTGATACCACTTGTAAGGTACCAGATGTAATAAATTATGAAGAAACTAGAATATTTAGCAATTATCAAGGCGACAACAAAATATCAAGAGAGCAATACCAAAAATAATACCTAAAATAATACCTTTATTCAAGAAAGAAATGTTCACTTACCTCTTCAAGGGGGAAACCTACAACAAAGTAGAGATCTATTAAAATAAATTTTCAAGATAAGATTTCTCATACCTCCTACACTTATTTATAATAATTATATCTTCTAAAGAACATTCTAGAGGAATGTGCTTCTAGAAGAGGAATATTCTATTAAGTCTTGTTACATTGACTTGTTCACATTTATTTAATAATATCTATTAACTAATGCCGACATTTATTACATGGAAAATATATATCATACTAACTAATAACAAATTAAGAGGGGTTAGGGCAGGATCCTAACAATCTTAACTAATTCCTAATTGTCTAAATATCCTAACATACCCCCTTAAGAACAACTTGGGATAGGATTTAAGGATTTATAAAGGAGACACAATAGGAAAGACAAGGAGGAACTATATCCTATCCCCCCTTAATGAAAAATTCTTGAACTCCTAACATGGATCAAAGTTTGGAAAAATTCTCTTTTGTAAGAGACTTTGTGAAAATATTTGCAACTTGATATTCTATAGGGAAAAATATAACTTCAATAACTCAATCATGAATAATCTTTTTAATGAAGTGCATGTGTAGTTTGGATGTATTGGCTGTGATAATGTTGAATCAGATCTTTGGTGAGCTTGATGGTACTTTGGTTACCACATAAGAGGGTGGTTGAATGTTGTTTCTATAATAAAAACTTTGAAAATATCTATCAAAGCCACAAGACTTATTGACTTTCATTAGTCATTGCTCGATACCATTCTTTTGTTGAAGAAAGAGAAATTTCTCATTGTTTCTTACAATCCCAAATGACGGGTCCAAATCCAAGGCTAAAAACATAAATTGCAAAAGAATTTTGATCATCAAGGTCATTGACTGAATCTGAATTAGTGAAACCGACCAACATAGGACCCCTCCCTCCTTCCCCCCACCCCTCCCCTGCCCACTTTGAACTATAATGTATCCCAAGCTAAACTATACCTCGAACATACTGAAGTTTCCTTTTAGCTGCTTTCTAATGGATTTGATGGGGTGTTTAAATATACTATGCAACAAGACCAACAACAAAGGAAACACCAAGAAATGTATGAGCCAAATATAAGAAAATACCAACTAATTGACAGTACAAGGTGGCATCAACTTCAGGATAAATACAAGTGGAAAAAAGTTTGACTACATACTAGAAGGGATAAGGGGTTGGTTTAAAATCATCTATGTGAAAGTGACGAAGAAGATGATCTGCATGCATATGTGAAACTCGGACTCCATAAACTCAATACAAAATGAAGAAAAAAAATGACCATTTCTTATTCATTGAGTGAGAGAGGAGCACCTTTTATAGGCAAGCCTTCTCATGGTTACAAATAGAAAAAGATGACATGAAATAAAACTACTAAATATTATGATAGGAAAAGTTGAGGATTTTCTTTATTAATTGTTATAATAGAAACATTTGAAACGAGATAAATATACTAAATATTTTAAAGAAATTTCATCTTCATCTTGACTTGGTGAAGGAAGGCATGCCCCCTTCCTCGTAACCCAATTCCTCCCAGTTTCAATAGAAAGCGTCCCCACTTGTTTGCCTCCTCGTTTAAGTTTGAGAGAACTTTGGATGGAGTGCAGATTGCCATGGCTGCTCAGAAGTTGTAGTGATGTTGTAATAGAAAGTATTTTTGATGTTACGAATACTTAGAGGGTGGAGACACCTCGTTCCTAGTGACTAAACTGAGAGGGTGGAGGCACCTCGATGCTCACTGTTATTCCACATAGATGGGGAGGGTAGAGACACCTAGCTTCCAACAATGAAAGACAACCCTTGTGAACGAGTGAACAAGGACCTCTGGAGCAAGATGGTGAGTGTTGAAAAATAAGTATTATGTTGTTGTGGAATCTAGGAGGAACTCGTGCTGAGGGCTCCAAAAATGAAACTGAAACTAAAAATGTTGAAAGGGAAAAAAAAGTGAAAGGAAAATGAGGTGAGGTCTGAATTATGTGCTTGAGAAGAAGTTGTCTTGATCCCATGATCATATACCAATTTATCTACATGAATATATGAAAATCAAACTCCGTAAACTCAATACGCAATGAAGAACAAATAATGAACATTTCCTATCTATTGAGTGAGAGAGGAGACCCATTTTTATAGACAATCCTTCTCATGGTTACAAATAGAAAAATATGAAGTGAAAGAAAACTACTAAGTATTACAATAGGAAAAGATGAGGCTTTTCTTTATTAACTATTATAATAGAAAAATATAAAATGAGATAAATATACTAAATATTTTATAGAAATTTCATCCTCATCTTGATTTGGCGAAGGAATGCATGCCCCTTTCCTCATAGCCCAAAATATCACAAGCATGCTTAGACTAGGAAAGAAAAATCCATTCCTTGGTTTGCAATACTTGGAGGCCAAAGGAAATGAAATATTATGCTCGGAGACTTTCATTTGAGGGTTTCTTTTCAAGGAGTTGGATTTCACATGGGTTAAAGTTTAGGGTCACTACCAATAAGGATAAAGTCATAAACATAAAAGAACACAAGTGAGATGGATTCCTACTTTATTGGTATTGACATTAGGATCAGAGTGGAATCTAGAAAATATGGTATCAAGAAGAAAGATTTCCATTTCCAATCTCTGGGAGATTGCTTAAGACCATAAAAATATTTTTTAAGGTGGAGAAAAGCATACTAAGCTCGAGGAGATTGCTTAAGACCATAAAAATATTTTTTAAGGTGGAAAACAAGGTTGGCGTCATTCTAGACATAGTGAGTAGTTTTTTCCATATAGAGTTATTCTTGCAAATCCCCATGAAAGAAGGTAGATTTGACATCGATCCAATGGACCTTACATTTATGTGTGTCTGTAAGCCATAGATTAAGGTGTATGGAATTCATTTTGGGTATAGGGGAAAATGTTTCATTATAGTCAATGCATTCAACTTGGGAGAATCCTTTGGAAACTAACCAAGCCTCTTGTATTTCAACACTTCCATATGATGCATACTTAGTTCTATATACCCATTTACATCTGACAAATATTCTTACTTTCGGAAGAGGTGCAAGCTTCTAAGTATAGTTCGGCATTAAAGAGCATTACTCTTCATTCATTATTGCATCCCAATGCAGATGACCTAAAACTTATGCAAATGTGTATGGATTGTGAGTCTCTGAAACTTGATCCAAAAGAAAAGAGGCTCACTGGAACTGGGAATGAGTTAGATGTTGATATGAAGGATCATATACAAGATCACCAATTGCTTCTCCTGTTGAATGACCCATCTACGAAGTGTTATTAAGTTCATGATAAATGGAATCATCTAGAGGGAGGTGAGAAGATAGAGGTGGATTTCCATCCTCACTATCATCATCTGAAGAATAAGAAACTAGAGTAGGAATAGAATATGGAACAAATGTCAAAGATGGATTGTAGGACAAAGATATAATAAACATTGAATTAGTCTCGCAAACCAAGAGATTTCCATCAAATTTAACATATCTTTAATATGAGTTTCATTAGAGTGAGGTTGAAGAAGTGTGTAACCTTTAACATCTTAAAAATTTCGAAGAAAAATACACTTCTCACTTATAGGCTGTAATGATTTTCTTTTCTCATCAGGAATGTGATCCCATGCTACACTGCCAAATACACATAGGTGGCTTAGATATGGCTTAATTTTATTCCATGATTCTTCCAGTGTTATATTCTTGTGTGCCTTTGTGGGAGTGTGATTTACTATGTTATTTGCAAATTTAATGTCTTTCTCCCAATAATGAAGACTTAATCCTTTAGACTGGATAATACAATTAGCCATTTCTTTTAATGTCCCTTTCTTTCTTTCAACAACACCATTTTGTTTTGATATATATGGAAAAATATGTTGCATTTTAATTCCCTATGTAGTGCAGTAACTTGTAAATTTATTGTTTACATATTCAACTCCATTATGTGCTCTTATCCTTTGAATTTGATGTCCATATTGTTTTTCTACAAGGGACTTGTAGGAAAAAAATTGCCAAAAAAATCTCTCCCGAGTTCTAAGAAGTAAACCTAAGTGCATTTGGAGAAGTCGTCAATGAAAATTAATAAATACTTGCACCTAGAGAAACAAGGAGAATAAATTAAACCACACAAATCACTATGAACACACTACAAAGGGCTCAAGGTGTTCCAAGAGGCAGTTTTTTCAAAATTTTCCCAATGATGTTTGTCCATAACAGAACCAGTACAAACACCACCTCTACAAGAAACACGAGGAACACTAGTCACCATGTGTTGACTACATAGTTTTTGCAATGAGTGAGAGTTTAGATGACCAAACTCCTCATGCAAAATATTTCTCAAGTCATCATTATGAGAAACAAAAATAGATGGAACAAATGATGACCTGAAGTTGTCAAACTTGTACAACCTCATAATATCATGAGAAACTCTAGTTGCAAGGACATGCTTAGGATTTTTTCAATCCTTGATTACAACTTCATGAGGTGAAAACTCTACATTGTTTTACCTTCACCTGAATGAGTGATATGATACATTGATAGAAGGTGGGAGGAAAGAATTGGAACATATAATACATCATTTAAATTTCCATTATCTACTTGAATTGATCTAGACCCTACAACACTAAGAAATCTATAATCACCAACAAATATTTTCTTGGTGTTACACTCATTAAGAGTAGAAATTATGGATTTGTATTTATCCATATGATAAAATCCTAAAAAGCCAATAAGACACTCATCCGAAGAAGAAGTATAAGTTGCATTGAAGGAGCAACCAAAAGTAGAAATTGTTTGTCCATGAGAAGAAGAAGAATACTAATTAATATAGATGTTGTGCTTCTTCATCATTGCTTCGAAGGAAACCATCTTTTTAAAGCATTTAGACTGGACATGCCCATCTTTCCAAAAAAAATTGCAATTTCTGTTAGTCTTCTTAATTTTGTATTTTTCTCATTTGTCACCATTAGGAGGAGAAGTTGGCGGAGAGGGTTTGGGAACTTTTTTTTTCTTGTTCATTTGGAAAAGATGTTTCTTCTTTGGAGTCTTGGATTTATCTTTGTGTTAGACCACTAAGTCTTTGTTGGATGTACTTGCATTGCTAATCAAACCAATTTGCACAAGATTATATTTCTCTCGAATTAGAGCATCACAAAAAGACTCAAGAGAACGTTATTTATAAGCAATCCTTGGAGCTTATCTAGTGGCATAAAATATAGATGAAAAAAATTAATATGCACTACCAAGATTAACAAGAATAGAATATATGCATTGATCTTCCTTTAGATCTAGTTTGCAATCTATACACAAAAATATAAGTGTTTTGAACTTAGATAAGCAATATTCAATGCAAGGGAAATCATTTGGATTTAAGTTCATTAATTGATTTTTGAGCTAGTGGGCTTGAATAATTTTGTTTTTATCAAAAACAACTTCAATTGTTTCCCAAGCTTTATCTCGGCCATCAATTTCTTGAAGGTAAAACCTTAAATTAAGAGAGATAAAAATTTGGATCAATCCACATGCTTCATCATTCTTATTATTCCATTTGAATTTAATTTCTTCATCGTTGGATTCTTATTTTTCTCCAAAGGTAATCAAGTAGAATCCTTTACGTCTTAGTAAATCCTCCAAATTTATGCTCCTATGGAAAGTTCTAAAAAAAATAGGTTGTGAAAGTTATGCTCTTTTGAAAAACAACATAAACTATAACCAAAGAGCCACATGGCAATTAGAAGTTGGCCCAAGTGGTGATGCTCTTCCTTATCTAACTTTTATTATAATCTCATTTTTAAATAAGTTACTTGTGAAGTGACTCACTTTTATACAACAAGTGAGAATCTTGAATCAATTGTACAAAAGAGACTTGAACTCAAGACCTCAACTTAATAAAACAATTTTTAACCAAGTGAGCTAGTGCAAAATAAATTATAATCTTAAGAAGGAGGATTAATAAAACAACATTTAACCCACAAAAAAGTTCCCTCTATTTCTGATTTGTCAAGATCACATAGAGTATAGGAAAAAGAGCATGCTGACAAGAAAACACTTTCCACTCTCTTTCATAGGGAAAGAGCAAAAACATAGAAACAAACAAGAAAATTGAAATATTATCTTTGTAAAAATTTAAAAAGAGTATATTCAAAATTTATGCCTCCATATTTAACTGAAATGGTCATTTATTGGAAAACTAAATTTTTTTTGAGTGAAAATAAAAGTGTTATTAATTGATAGATGCAATGGAAGAGCCTGAAATGTAAATAGAAGACAATAAAGATTCATCAACACAAATTCAAGATATTGATTTACAAAAATCAAATATCAACATGAGAAATTTATTAATGCAAAAGAAAATATATTACAAAGAGTTTCTCACAATCCATCATGGACAAATAAACCTCCATGCTCTTTAAAAATAAATCATAAACAAATCTTCATTTTTCACTACCTTATATATAAACATTTTTCATTTTATTAAAAACAAATATAAATAATACCTCATTCAATGTGAAACTTAAATCTAAAATTTGAACATGTCTAATAACCATCTTCATAAATTTTTACAATCAAGTATTAAGAATCCATGCTAAATAAGTCTTAAGAATCCATGAAAGGATCAAGAATCCAAAATTTTATCATCAACCAAAAACGATGTTTAATCATTTTATTAATAAATTATTCTAATTATAAAACCAATATAGTTCGATCTCTTCATCTATTGCTCTAAATGATGGCTTGTGTATTGTGTTTATTAATGTGGGGAATATGTGTTCATAATCGATGAAATATATGATTCGACCATCTCTTGCACAATGTGCATCAAGCAAGCGAGCCGACTCCTCCATATCTTTTACTCTTTTATACATATAAAAGAACTTCACATATATCCCAATATCGTATACATCCGCTTTTAACAAGAAAAGTTTTCCATGCAAATTACTGAAATGGAGTCAGACGGTGTTCCCGATGAATATGTTGATACGTTGGTTCAAGAATTCGCTTACGATCCTATTCGACTGCCTGTGAAAGATGACCCTGCTCAGGTGCTCTATGATCGCACGACGCTCGAGAGGATTTGGGACACCAAACACGATGCTGCCAATCCATACACCCGCCAGCCCTTCGACATTAACAATGCCGTCCCTCAGGCTGAACTGAGGCAACAGATGTCCCAATATATTCTTGAAAACAAAACTCGAACCCTAACCCTAGGTCTTGATGTTATTCCCGATTACACAAATGTCTTGAGCACGAAAGACATGAGGAATCTCTTGAACGAATTGAGTTTTCATCATCGAAATTTAGAGTTTCATTGTTCGATTGCAATTGCTGCTGAGAAAACGGGAAACATGCATCTTCATTGGAAGTCCTTGTGGAAGAAATTGAATCTGCTCCGTCTTCATTGCCAGTACAGGGCTGAAAACAGGGAGACATTTTCGTCAATCAAAGGATATGAATACTTATTCATGGTAGTCGATGAACCCCTTCTTAATTCATACCGCGAGTACTATTATTTATGTGATTATGCCAAGGAAGTGTGCAGAGAAGCGGCGAGAATCGTGGATATCATCGGTTTGAAAGACAGCGACCTGCGAGCGCTACCTGAAAATTCCGTATGTGCGTTTCTACATATTCTAACTGATCTTGCAGAGTCRGAGTATTTGAAAATCCAGAGTATGGTTTTAAGAATTTAYCGTACGATATTTTTCGACAGCATAAATTATCTTACAACAGGCAAGTTTTTCTGCAATTGTGTCGTGGAGRCTACCATCTCTCTGTTATTKCGCCATAATATAGCAGATATAACCAATGAAGATCTCTACAACGGATCGGCAACACTCAAAGCTTGCTGGATCAAAGAATCGTTCCTCGTCTTAGACTGTGAACAGTGCGTGGACGTTCTAGTGAACGTGGTGATAATTTGCATTTCCCGTTTCGAAAGCCTGCATGCAGATGCTGTTCGTCATGTTCGTTCCAGATCTGACGGCACTGGACATGAGCACGCTAAGAATATTAATATGATTAGTATGGCACTGGATCAAGCTCTCTCGTTAATTGATTCCTTGGCCACAGATTATCCGAATGATAGTTATAGTTATGCGGATCAGAAGGAAAGGCTACAAAGTTTGGATATAGTAAAAGAAATAGTCAGAATGGTGGAACTTGTGCTTTCAGGTTTCAAATTCATGCAACCAACTCACTTCCGATTTGGTCTTAATATTGCAAGCTCACTTTATAAACACGGTGGTCTTAGTGTGATCAGAAGAAAAGACGTTGATATTTTCAGAAAGTTTCTTCGAAGCAAAGCATTACAGGCGATGAATATGGTAAACAGGTTAAGCTTCTGCTTCAAGGCATTATAGGCGATGCAGACGCAGAGTATCATAAGCGGAGAGGTCCTGCAAATGGAAGTTTTGGAGTCAGATGATCATGAGATTATACTTTCATCTCTGCCACGACTCGGTGATTTTAATCATCAAGTTGAAAAGTTTAATGCATATTTTTCAATTTTTTTTAATTTCGAAAGATTTCAAACTTATGTTTATTATGTGCTCTTATCATGTGTGGGTTAGTGGCAATGGCAATGTAAAGATAGAAAAACAACACTATTAACTTGGAGTGATGATTTAAGTTATTTTCACAATTAATTTGCACAATTAATTTGAAGATGGTGTAAAAAAATCAAATATAGAATATATAATTTTTTATTATAGAATTTGTGTTTCATTATATGAATTTGAGTTTCTGTGGTATGCTATTTTTCTTGCAAAATATCATGCATATGTTTTGATTAGATGTTAATACCTAAATGATAGAATTTCCTTAAAAATTTGTAGAGTTGTAGAAATTAGGAAAGTCATTATATCCTTGAATTTACAATGGGTTGAGTTAGTGTGGGATAGAAGGTCTTAAAAAGGGTTAAGGTGATAAAAAGTTAGGCCCCTTTTTGTAATGTATAAATAAGTAGCTATGCAATGTAAGCACTAGTGGTACTTGGCTTAGTGCATGAGTAGTTGGCTTTGTGCACGAACGTGTTGAGGCTTGTAGAGCTAAGTGTAAGCATTTTGTAAGTGCTTTGTGCATACATTCTTTGTAAAGCTTTGTGCTTTGATCTAACTCGAGGAAGGAGGATCTGGCAAGGTGCGCGCAGATATCATGTCCCTTGCGGAGTCGGTCTTGTGGCTTGGTACATGTAAGAAGATTGGAAGAGACTAATAAATAAGAATAAGAGTTGGTGGACGTAGCCCCACACTGGGGTGAACCATGTATATCCCATGTTATTGTTCTTTGTACAATGTTGTTCATGGTGCTTATGTATTTATTTGCTTAATCTTGATGCACGATAGGTAGATCCATTGATGCTTAGTGCTTTATATATGAATAAATGTTAGATCTACTCTGATGTTATGTGCTAAATGATTAGATGTGATTAAATCCTAGTTACTGCTGCGCTAATCTGTAATAAGGGTTAATTTGCGGTGTGAATAAGACTTAGAACTTGATGCATGTTATTAGCTAAGTGTTTTGTTAAGTATTGTGATCATAAATCAATGTCTTAGGTAGGTTGTAGAAGCTTGAGTCCTGCAACCCCCCCTCGCCTCTACCTCGGGTGAGACTTCATCTCCTTCACAGGTGTTGCCGAAAGGGATGATAGTTAGGGTTTTGTTGGTGCGTTGAACCTTGGGTTTGCCCCTGTACCAACAAATGGTTCCATTGCTCGCACCTGAAACTGTGTTTGCTGGGAACTGAAGAAAATAAAAAGCTCCATGCGTAGATATGTTGTTGTAGTGCGCAGTATTCTACTTGACTTGCGAAGCTCTGTGCTAAGGTAAGGAAGTCTGATCAGAAGAAAGAGGTAAGATATTAAATCTTTGTGCTCTAATAAAGGTAAGATAAGTGGAAAATTTTGCTTCGAAAGTATGAATTTAGGTATGATTGATAGATTTTGTCCTAGTCAGAAAACTAGGGCACAACTAGAAGAAGGAAGATCTGATTTGAATAAATTTGATAGAGATAGTGAAAGATATGTTATTCCTATGCATAGAAAGAATTTTTGGACTAATAAGTGGATGCAGGACCCTAGAAAATTTTTTTGCAGATTGCAGGTAAATCACTGTGATCCCAGTGTGCAGTACAAGAAAGGTTGGGGATCGTTTAAGAGAAAGAGAGGATTGACACTATGTTATAACTGTAGAAGACCGGGATTTCCCTAAAATGATTGCTAAAGTTGAAAATATGAACATGAGACAAGAAAAATATGAAGAAGGTCAAGGGACTAAGTATATGCTAGAGCACCTCAAAGAATCAAAGGCTATATTATTGCATATGAGAGAAATATTGAAGGAGAATAGAGACATTAACCTACCAGAGATCTTAAAAGAGAAGGAGTGCATAGAAACGAGAATAGGAGACCTTGACATAGACTGTGTTCTGGATGAAGAAACACAGGTAAATATCATGCCAGAAAGCACTTAGGAAGTTTTGGGAAAGCCTGCTATGATTCCTTCATTGGGAATGATAGGATTGTTTAAAGGAAAGATGATAACGCTATGTGGAAGACTGACTCATGTACCTATGAAAGCCCATGAAGCATCGACTGAAGAAGAATTTGAGGTTATTAAGTTTGTTGAGAACAACGATCCTTTTGCACTTTTGTTAGGAAAGACCTAGATTGAGAAAGATCAGATCCGAAGGAAAGAAGAAGAGGAAGCCACATAACAAAAGAAGAAAGAATTAAGGGACTTCATATATAAAAAAATAGAGCGACTAACATAATTAACTATCGAGGTTGAAAAAACACAAGAAGGCTTAAAGAACCTATCCATGCAGGAGAGAAGAGCACCTACCCCATAAGTAGTAAGAGAAGAGGTATCACATTTGAACCCTTTGAAAGACCCTCAACAGTGAAAAGTTACTATGCTAAGAGAAGATAAGAATACGAGTGGAAAGAGGAACCCAGAGACTCAGATCACAGGAAAGAAGGAAAGAAAGCCCAATAAGAAGAAGGAAAAGTTAGAAAGACTACAGGAAGTTCCAGAGAAGACTTTGCAAAAGGAAAACTTACAAAACTCGAACCTCATCGGAATAACAAAACATCGCAGAATGACACTTCGCCACGACGAAGATATATGACCATTGGAGGCCACTCGACCATTAGAATGACGCTACGAAACGGCTAGAAACACAGTTATTGCCAGAAAGATCGCCATTGGACCATTGGGACCGCTCCATAACAGATGGAATCATATTGATTGAGGAATTTCGACCTGTTGAAGGAATCCGTTACGATGTTGCTTATTTAATCCATCAAATGCCGCACGGGACCACTTTTGCAAACTGAGATATCCAATCTCAAAAAGAAGTGATCGCATACCGCGTTGTGTTGTCTAGACCTCGCAATCGATTCGATTACCTTGAGTGTCCATTCGCCTACTCGAGTTATTTGATTACGAGTATGCATGTCGGGCGACCTTAGCACAGTAGAGAAATCCGTATAAGAGATATTGATCGACCTCATGGCTGAGAGAGTCATGTCTGTAGGTATACAAGCATCATCGCCAGGTGGAGTGCAAGCCTCCCCTTTGACTGTACGTCGATCTGTGCCATCCTGAACCGCAACTAAGAAAAGAAGCAAGCACCGCGATGATCTGGCGAACGTTAAACAGATCCCGTTGGTCTTGCCCGACTACATCCCACCTCTGGCTAGCACGGTTAGTTGTGACAACATCCCACATGACTTCGAGTACACGTTCATCACAACATACCTCCTGAAGGGGATACGCACATGTAATGTACCTCTACTTACCATAAAATGTTTTTTCTTTTTGGTCATATATTCTCAACTTAAAGACATATTTAATTCTAGTCTTGCTACAAGGAGATTATGCGCTTCTTCCTCCCACATTAATACTTATCAAAGCTATTTTATAAGTGAAATTATAAGTCTTCACCTCATCATCGAAAACCTCGACTCCTTCCAATCATACACGTGTTTCTTTCTATTCTAACTACATAGGCTATAATTATGTCCTTAGAAACTATACATATATATACCACAGTGTTTATGCAACAACCTATATATATATATATATATATATATATATATATATATATGTCTATTGCCAAAGTCTACTACGCCACAAAATATTTATGCAACGATTTATATACATATATAACTATTGTCAAACCCATTGTGCCAAAAAATATTTATGCAACATTCTATATATATAAACATGACTATTACCAAACCTATTGTGCCACAAAACGTTTATGCAATAACCTATATCTATAAAGTCTATTGCCAATTGGTATAGCGCCAATAAGGCTTACTGTGAGAAGCGTATTACGAATGACCCTTCATAAATTCTTGAGTGGCCAATACGTTTCTTCAGGTATGGGTGGTAGAGAACTTAATGAACCCTTTGCTATCAACATGGTCTCAGTACGTGTGAGTATCAGACGTGGAGATGGTAGTTAAGGACCAGTTCTCCGATCACCCTTTTAGGGATAATCGTCGTTCCCATCTGAACGACTCTTGATATGAGGCTCCCTTTTTCCTTAACAGAATTTGATGAGTATGATGAACCCTAACCAAACTAGAAAGAGTAATCTGAACTATCTGCCAATTCCATTTTCCCGTGGATTGAGGCGGAATCAACTTTGGATACAGTTGAGAAAGTGTAATGACTCTTTTTCCAGAGCGTTTAAGGTGTTCTAAAAACAGCCCCTTGGGATTATCACGAGTTTAATGTGTCCCTCTAAAATCTCGCCACCTTACCCTAGCTACGGTACTGCCATTAAGCATCATTAGATGAGTAGATGGGTGTTAGAGGCTACCATCTTCATTAGTATTCTTTTGACATCATCTCTGTGTGTTTCCTACGATTATGGTCGAGTTATCAAACCTTCTCTATAACTGCTCAGTTCTTAAGTTGTGGACTCGTGTTGGAACAATTTTTTTTGGGTGAACCTCTGCCAGTGGGACTCCGCATAAACAAGGTAAGAGCATCTGGTTAGTCACTTTGGGAACCCTATGTATTATAACAATCATTTTGGTTACAGAGTCATTCAACGTGAAGGTTACTTGACAATATATAGCTTGGATAATGGAAATGGTTATACATTCCATGAGGTCTTTGGTTTACCTTTCTTCCTTGTTCTAGCCTTCAAGACATCAAGGACGACCACTTACCTCAGGCTCCTTTGAAACCTTAAATCATTTCTTTAGTTACAATTATAGTCCTCTTTGTTGTCTTATTGTATATGCCACCCCTCATTAGGTTATAATAAAATAAACTCTCGTTTATCTAAGGAAGGGTAAGAGTCTTACGAAAGGGTCCCATCATGAAATGGATATAACGTTGTATAATTCATCTTGTCTCCATTGTGGTCTCAATTTGTTGTCCAGCATTGAATTAAAAATCCACTTCGATTTTCGACATACTAAGATATCTTACAGTACCAGCGAAGTCTCTTGAAATTTCGCAGATGCTATTTGTCATTTTCGCTAGCCATACCATTTGAATTCAGTGGCTAGGGGTTTCTATATCAATCATTAAATTAATATTATACCCCCTGTATGTTGCTTCTAGTAGATCTATAACTCAATTGTTAAGTAGATTTTTTCCTGTGCGGGAAAAATATATGTTTATGAATACTGTGTAAAGATTTCCTTGTATTGTTTTAAATCCTTTCTTTTTGAATTGGTATGCATCACTAATGATGGGCCTTGTTTGATGCGAGGGTACCCATCAACGAGTTATTGCCCCATCCATCCTCAGCCCTAAGCATTTGTCTAGATGGAAAGAAACAAGGGAAAACATCATCCAGGTCGGGAATCGAAACTTAAGTAATGTCTTGGTATGATGCATTAATAAACAATTATCACTCTGTTCATGTTTTTCTCAAGTTTTTCCTATATATAATTTTCTAATCTTCGTATGGTGTTTCTTCCAGGTTTTTCGTCTATGCAAAGGTTTCAAATATTCATCCGCGTGCTTGACGCAAAATGTATTCAAGTTCCCTTCTATAACCCTTCCGGAGTTCGTACAGTCAGTGTTGCAATTTTACATGTAGTCGTTCCGTGTCATTTCCTAAATCTCCTATCGGGCTTGGAAAGGGAAAATTTCCCAACTGTAACTTAGAATATGGTCTGAATATTAGTATGACTCTTGCAACGCTTTATGTACAGGATTACCCTATTTGTTTGAAGTAATGAAATGATTGTTTAAACGATTTTCCTTATCGTTTCAGGTCTCACCCTACTCTGGAAATTAATTACCATGGATTACTGTTTAAATTGAAGGCTCTGTTACAAATCCAAAATGTTTGATTTCTAAGAAAAGAGATCAAAGTGTATTAGATCTACAATATTATGTCATTTTACTTCCTGTCAACATGCCTTGTTGTTATTGCTGAAATGTTTCAATCTGAACTAGTAATAGTTAGATTAGACACAACACTGAGTAAATATAATGATATGAGTTATCAAGATAATGATCAAATGAGGTTACGATTCTATATTTTATTTCCAGATCACTTATTTATATATAAATATATATATGCAGATTTATTTTCATCCATAATTGCGCATCTATCATTCTTTAGACTGTGTAAGGGGGGTTCTTTTCTAAACGACTGGTAGGATTCGAAGTTTTGAGTTATATGTATATTCATCCTTCAATAAATTTTATAGCATTTAAAGCAATGGTTATTCTTTCAGTTGTGTCTTTCACTTTGTACAAAAGGAACAATACACTTAGATGTTCTATTAGTATGTGACTTATGACGTTTATGCATCTCTCCATCCTTATTCTTATGGAATGACTCTACTTCTGTAATATCTATATGTGATCAACGTAGCTTATTCAATCTTAATTGGTATTGTAATGAAAATTAAAGAGGAGTTCAGACTCTCCGATTCAATATTTGTCTGTATGAAAAGTAGTTTTATTGCGAGTTGGTAAAATTTGTTTCATATATATATATATAATATGACATCAAGTCTTTGTGTAAGTGTGTTTCTATTACGGTTACACCATTTCTTCTAAGCAAATATATCTATGCAAGGTACCAACTGCATATATATATATATATATATATATATATATATATATATATAACACTCTCTATGAAATATATAAGTATATATATATGTATGTCTATAGATTCCATACTGTCTCGCACCTTTCCCTTTATACGAGAAAGGAAAACTCAGCTATTAAATATGAACTCTCTAAAAATTTAATTATAGAGATACACATAAATTTATTGTATATTCAGACTTGTTAAAAATACAATGATACATAGAAAATACCACCTACAAAGCCCAATTACAAAAGGGACAATTCCAGAACTAGGTTATCTGTTATAAACTCCACATACGAACATATTTCATTCACAAAAATATTTCACTTCAACACAAACAAATGCATATATCAGATATACATAATCATTCTAACAGAGAAGGAGAAGATTAACATATATGAACCATTATGAAGGAAGACAAAGGGAACATCAAGGTTCCTCCCAACCGTAGAATAGGGCAGCCAAATCACTTGACCGATTCACCCCTAGCCTGACCATGAATCCATGAGGGAAAACTTGGAATCTCCTCTTCAACAATGTCTTCCTCTATCAGTAGTCTTCTCCCTTGTCTCATACCCAACAATCAATGTTCATAACGATTATCCCCGTAGTTCTTTTTCCAGCATACTAGGTAGCGTCCTGCCTCCTCACATATGTTATTTATCAAAACCATCTTTTTTGCCTAGGTATTTTTCCCTCCCTTGGGATTTTTTGAAGCTTTCTAAATCCCTGATTTTCAGGGGTTGCCAATGGCCAAATCCCTAATTTTCCACTTGTAACAATCATTCCTAAGGTAGTTCCAACATGTTCCCCACTCATGGAGTCATGGTCAGTTGATTTCAACATGGATGTTCCATTTGTCCTCCTGCAATAATTATAGAATATTATGTTTTCATACAAGTGTCATAGTCAAATAGTTAGTTGGGTCAAATAAGATCTTTGCCCAACAATCATAATAATTAATTACAATTTACCAAATTTGAAATTTGGAATTGCCATAAATGGCAAAATGTTTCCAAATTCCTATTTACCAAAAATGGAATAATTTTCTTAACAAATTTCAAATTCAAAAATTATTTATTTTTGGGGATGTCACATCCTTTCCCCCTTCAATAAAACACTTGTGCTCAATGCTCGTTCCTTTCTTGGAACAGGATTGGATGATATTCCTGCAAATCTCCCTCCAACTCCCACGTGGTCTCCTCAGGGATAAAGTGTTTCCATTGCACCTTTACCTGAGCGACAGATTTGTTCTGAAGTGCTATTTATCTTCGGTCCAAAATGCACAGGGGTTCTACCTGGAACTCGCCTTCTGGTTCCACATGTACCAAGTTCCAATCGATCATGTGAGTAGGATCATTAACATAATTTTTCAACAAAGAAACATGAAATACGTTATGAATTTTTAAATTAACTGGAAGTGCAAGTTGGTATGCTACGAATCCAATTCGAGCTAGTATCTCGAAGGGCCCACAAAACCTGGGTGCCAACTTGGCACAGTTCTCGAGTTTTAGTGAAATCTTTTGGGCTTTGACTTTTAAGTAAACATGATCTACCACTTGAAACTCCAAGTGTCTTCTTTTCTAGTCTGCATAACATTTCTATCTATCTTGTGCCTCTTTCAAGTTCTGTTGCACTTTTCTTACCGTACTTTCCATTTCTTGGAGCATCTATGGTCCAACCATAAGTCTATCAACCGGGTTATCCCAACTAATTGGAGTCCTCCACTTTCTACCATACAGTACCTCGAAGGGGCTTAACTTAGCCGAAGTTTGGTACCCATTGTTATATGCAAATTCTACCAGGTGTAGGTAATCTTCCCACTTTCTTGGTTTTGTTCTTACATACATGCAGAGCATATCCTCCACGATTTGGTTCATTCTCTCAGTTTGTCCATCCGTTTGTTGATGATAACTCGTACTAAAATTCAAATTAGTATTTAACCCTGCAAATAATTCTTTCCAAAAAGAAGATGTAAATTTTACGTCTCTATCCGAAATCACCATTTTAGGAATACCATGTAGCCTAAAAATTCCTTTGATAAATATTTAAACAATATTTATATCTTTAAAAGTAGACTTTACAGGAATAAAGTGTGCAGACTTACTGATTTTATCGATTACAACCATAATAGAGTCATTATGTTTCTGAGTTTTAGGAAAACCTGTAATAAAGTCTAGTGATATGGTCTCCCATTTCCATTCTGGAACTGTTAATGGATGTAGTAGGTCGGTTGGATGCTGGTGTTCGGCCTTAACCTGCTGACAATATTGGCACCTAGCCAAGTATTATGTTGTTACGCCCTTCATATTAGGCCAGAAAAATAATTTTCTAAGTCCTGTTAACGTTTTCTGGTATCCTGGATGACCAGAATATGGTTTCTTTAACTCTGCCAAATATGGTATGTAAAGTCTGTTTTTAAATCATAACAGTCCATTTTTATCAATACTCAAATCTGGTTTGTCTGAGTTTGTTGTAGTGTTTTGTAATTTTGTCACTATCTTAGTGTAATTTTATTCGTAATACTTGTTGTCCTTATTCTCTGTTCCAGATCACTTTCTTCTCTACTGACATTTATTTCGAATAACCCATGGAATCTTCTGCTTAAAGCATCTACTACCTTATTTTCCTTACCCTTGATATGTCTTACCTCAAAGTCGAATTTTCTTAAGAAGGCTAGCCATCTTGCTTGCCTTGCATTAAGATTTGGCTGACTAAAAAAATATTTCACACTGCTATTATCTGTCAGTAATAGAAATTTTCTTCCCATTATGTAGTGTCGCCACATTTTTAAGGCATGTATTACCGTTGCTAATTCCAAGTCATGAGTGATGTAGTTTCGCTCATGCTCCTTTAATTTCCGGGACTCATAACAAATAACGTCTCCTTCTTGATTTATGACACCACCTAATCCTTCTTTACTCGCATCAACACAGACAATAAAGTCTTTATCTGAGTCTTCTACCTTTAAAATGGGTGTGGTTGCCAATAATTCCTTCAAGTTGTTAAAACTATCTGGGAACTTGTGTGACCAATTAAACTTGGTCCCTTTCTTTTGCAATGATGTGATAGGGTAAGCAATTTTGGAAAACCCCTCTATAAATCTATGATAATATTCGGTGATTCCCATGAATGACCGAATATTCACTATGTCCTTAGGTACTAGCCATTCCATGATGGCTCTTATTTTCTCAGGGTCGACTGCAATGCCTTCTGCAGAAATTACATGTCCTAGATACTGTACTTTCCTTTGGTAAAAATCACACTTATCGAATTTAGCGTACAGTTTGTGCTTCCTCAAAGATTGCAGAAGTATTATTAAGTGTTCTTCATGTTCTTCTTTTGTCTTAGAATAGACCAGAATATCATCGATAAATACTAGTACAAACTTGTCCAAGTACTGGCTGAAGATATTGTTCATTAGACACATAAACATGGCTGGTGTTTTAGTGAGTCCGAAAGGTATGACTACGAATTCGTAGTGTCCATATCTTGTTCGAAAAGATGTTTTTCTTATGTCCTCATCTTTTATCCTAACTTGATGATAACCGGATCGTAAATCCAACTTTGACAATATCTTGGCCCCACCTAATTGATCGAACAAATCATTTATCCTAGGTAAGGGGTACTTGTTCTTAATAGTCATTTTTTTCAATTGTCTATAATCGAGGCATAGTCTTAGAGTACCATCTTTCTTTTTCACAAAGAGGAATGGTGCTCCCCATGGTGAAACACTCGATCTCATATACTCTTTGTCCAATAACTCCTATAGTTGTATTTTTAATTCTGTCAATTCTGGTAAACTCATTCAATAAGGTGCTTTCAAGATAGGGGTTGAACCGGGTAGTAGGTCTGTGAAGTCTGTTTCCCTTCTAGGAGGTAATTCAGGTATCTCATCAACAAATACGTCTCTGAATTCATGTAGGATAACAAGGTCTTGCAAGTTAGGCTTATCTTTTTTTTCTAACAGATTCGTTATTTGGATGGCGTAAACTTGACAACCCTTTCTCATGCATTTCTTGAATTGCATTGTTGTGACTTGTCTAACTGATACTGGTTTTGGTATACCTTGGGTTGTTCTAGTGGTGTCATAATCGTCTTTATAATTAAGTGTCCTTGTATAAAAATATAGAATTGCTTTGTGCTTTTCCAACCAATCCATTCCGATAATCACATCATAATATCCTAGTAGCAAAATATTCAGATTTATTTTTATGTTTTGACCATATAAACTCAATTCAAAATTAGAAATAAAGTCAACCGCTTTCCTTTTAGTTCCCGTTGCTAATTGTACCAGCGATGATTTTGCATGTTTCATACTCTTAAGTTTATTTGACTCTACTACTCCAGGAGTGATATAACTTAACGTAGCTCCAGGATCAATTGAAACAGAAATTCAGGTGTTATTGATTTTACCTTTGATTTCCACCACAGAGGACTAGTGGTCAGCTTGCTGACCATCAACGATTTCATTTATCCGTTGCAGGCTTCTACCTACATCACCCATCGTTGAATCTTCCTGCAAATTATGAACAACAATTATGTTTGTTGTATTTAAACATGAACAATTCCTCCTTAGATGAGGTTCTCCACATTCCCAACACTTCAATGGTTCACAGGGATTGTCCCCAAACTTCTTTGTTCCCAGATTTACCGGTTTACCGCTGCCTTGCGTACTTGTATTATTGGAGTGAAAATCTTTTCTAGGAAATCTTTTTGCTGCATTCCAATAAGGATCTGGTTGGTATCCCTTCTTTCGCTAGTTCATTCGGTCTTACTTCTTATCCTTCCAAGATTTGGGAAACTCTGCCCGTTGTTTGTATTGGTCGTAGCACATTCGTGCTTTCCCGAATACTTTACTCAAGGACTTGGGGTTTTCAAACTCAATTATGTCCTTGTAGGACTATGGTAAACAACTTAGGAACCACTAGATTTTTACCTTATCCTCTCGGATATAAGGTACAAACCTTAGTAGTTCTAGGAATTTATTTATAAGGTCCTCCATTGTCATATGACCAAGTCGTAACTCATAAAAGTATTTCGTTTTCCTTTCATAGTATCTTTCAGATAGGTACTATTTCTTGAAATATTTCTTGAAGTCAGACCATTCCATCTGTTTCACTTTTAGGCCCTTAGCCAATTTCATATCTTGCCACCAAATGTTGGCTTTCCCTTTCAGATTGTAAATGGCCATTCTAACCTTCATATTGCTAGAATAGTTGTATATCTGGAAAAAAAAAATTGATCTCTAATAACCATGCTTCAACTTCCTCACCTGTCCTGGATTCCCCGCCAAATGTAGCTAGTTTGATCTTTTTAAATTCTCCCTCAAGATGGTCTACCTATTTCCTTTTTCTATCAGTTTTTTCTTTATCTTCAGCTGAAGGGGTACCTTTAGACAAACTGTCTCCTTTTTCTACTTCAGGCCCAGAGTTCTTGGAGACCCTTTTGCTGACCTCTTCTTCATTGTTATCGTCCTTTGGGATTTTCTTTGTCACTATACTGTGCAACAAGACTTCATTTATTTCTTGTTTCTCCTGCCATGGTTTCTTCAGTTTTTCATTATCGTCTTTGAAAACCTGCAGCTCAACAATGAGATTCCTCATTGTTTCCAGAACTTCGGTAGGTGAGCTTCCATCACTATTTTGTCTATGATTTTAAGGAATCCCTTGTTCAAGATTCCCATCAAGTCTGATTTATGCGTCATCCTGTGCTGCCATGATTAACACAAAACATAAAAGATTTTTTTGTTTGCAACAGTAAAAGTTTATTAGTTTTTTTCTTTCTTTTCATAAACATAATTATGTGCTAAGTAAATCAGATGGACCTATTCAAGGTCCAAGTGATGTAACCTTTTCTCTAATACCATATGTAATGTACCTCTACTTACCATAAAAAACAAATTTCTTTGTGGTCATAGATTCTCAAATTAAAGACATATTTAATTCTAGTCTTGCTACAAGGAGATTATGCGCTTCTTCCTCGCACATTAATACTTATTAAATCTATTTTATAAGTGAAATTATAAGGCTTCACCTCATCCTCGAAACCCTCGACTCCTTCCAATCATACACGTGTTTATTTCTATTCTAACCGCATAGGCTATACTTTCGTCCTTAGCAACTATACATATATTTACCACAGTGTTTATGCAACAACCTATATATATATATATGTCTATTTCCAAATTCTACAGCGCCACAAAATATTTATGCAACAATTTATATACATATATAACTATTGTCAAACCCATTGCGCCACAAAATATTTATGAAACAATTTATATACATATATAACTATTGTCAAACCCATTGCGCCACAAAATATTTATGCAACATTCTATATATATAAACATAACTATTACCAAACCTATTGCACCACAAAATGTTTATGCAATAACCTATATGTATAAAGTATATTACCAAATGGTATAGCTCCAATAAGGCTTACTGTGAGAAGAGTATTATGAATGACCCTTCATAAATTCTGGAGTGGCCAATACGTTTCTTCAGGTATGGGTGGCAGAGAGATTAATGAACCCTTTGCTATAAATGTGGTCTCAGTATGTGCGAGTATCAGACGTGGAGACGGTAGTTAAGGACCAGTTCTCACCACCCTTTTAGGGATAACCATCGTTCCCATCCAAACAAACTCTTGATATCA
>SNQJ01S0016266.1:86118-104214 GCA_010110895.2 Picea sitchensis | reverse complement strand
GTAGGCAAAGTTGTGCCGAACTTCGTTATCAAACTTGTGCATTATGGTTTGCTATTTTTCATTGTATTTCAGAACTGCAAATATGTTAATGGATGTGTAATTCATTTTCTTTTCTCGTTCTTTCGTTAAGTTTCCTAATGGTCAATTAATGCATGCAAATAATAACTCAACCATAAGTCATTCGAAAAATCCTGACGGATCAAGTTTAGTCCCACCTCAAGGGTGACCCATTACTGAGAGTTATGAGCAGTGTGGTCTAAGGTTGGGAGGAACATGGAAGGTCTACATGTAGTTGGTGTTTATTTCATGAGATAAGTTCCTTTCATGAGATTATTTTAATTACCACATGTATAATTTTATTTTTTTCTGTTATGGAATCTATGTTATAGTTATGTTTATAAATTATTATTGTTATTCTGCTTAAACATGTTCATATGTAGAATATAATAGTAAAATTAATGGTATCAGAATTCAGAATTTGGATTTGGCATTACCTAATGGGTGGCTGGGGATGTTACAAATTGGTATCAGAGCTCCATATTTCAAGATTGAGCCTGCATGGGCCATTTACAAGAGCGCATAAGTGAAATTACATATTTTGCAAGTGAACAATTTGACAGAATTTCACGAAGAGTTCATTTGAAAATTGTTTGACAAAATGTTACAGTGAAATTGAGAGGAATTTCACAAGCAGGTTGGGGAAATTTAACTAGAGAATGGAAATTGAAAATTTTTATTGGCACGATGAACAAATTTGAGTCTGTAGATGGCTGATTTTTTATTTTACGGTGTTTCCGTGTTCAAATCGGGAGCAACTTGGTGAAATTGGGCCAAAGTTCCAATTTCTATTGTTACATTCCATGACATTTGGGAAATTTGGTCCAAGGATGATTTTTTCCTGATTTTAATATTTGTATGAGAAAATTCAGATCTGTAATTGGTCGAATTTGAAGTCAACATAAGGCTATGGCTGACTTAGTGAAATTGGTTCAATAAATTTCCCAATTCAAGAAGGAATTTAAGAATTTTTCATGCCATAAATGTCGACTGACTATGCACACAAGTAATTGGTGGATATAGAGGTTGAATTTTTGTTTATTGGACTGAATTTGAATAAATTTAATGGTTGCAGAGCAACCATGGTGAAATTGGATGAAATTGGGAAAAATCCCCAATTTCCTGCAGTTAAATAATGGCAAATTCGAAGTGAAAGAATCAAATTTGAAAAGAAGTGAACAAATGTATATATATAGGGATTGGTTTGGTTGTATTGATATTGGGAATAGATCTCTAATTGCATCCCAAGAAGAAATTTCAAATTTGGGTGAATTTGAGCATTTTTGGACAATTTGGAAAATAAGAGAAATTGGAAAATTTTCGGTATTTTTCTGTATGCTGATGTCAACATGAAGTAGGGGGAATGCTTCAGCTGATGTGGCGATAGGTGATGTATATTTCCATGGTGGTAGGTACACAAATACATGTAGGTAGAGGTGGCAAGTGTGGCAGAGATACACAGTGGCATAAATTCCCAATTGGTGGAACCCTGAGCCAAGACATCGAATCGTTGATCTGTTGGAAATACTAAGAGGGGGGTCAATCAATATTTATATCAATTAGAATTTTTGAACTTGTACTTCAATAATATCATGTATTTGTTGGATCATGTTGTCATTGATGCCTATGGTTTAATTAATTGATGTCAAAGGATTGAATTCAAGTGATTGATTGATGCCAAAGGATGTTTGATTGATTGATCTCAAAGGATTGATGCCAAAGGATGATCGAATGATGTCAAAGTTCAAAGGTTTGATGTAAAATTATTGATGTTGATTGATGTAAAGATGAATCATTATTTTCTTATCATGGTTGATAAGGTGTACAAATGGATGAACTCGAAAGTGGTCCCCTTATGGTGAAATCCCTCATGGGAATACTCTTTATGGTTGAGTTATCCTAGAAGTATGGTTGGAGAACCCATGCTTATATGTGGAATAATGAGATCAAGATCAGTGAAGCTCTTAGTGAAACTATCCTATATGGATAGTGCTTGTCATGACATTTCCGGTGGTATGTGGAATGTCAAATAAATCCTCATGGTTTGAGAGTTATGGCCCTATGAAGATGAAGAACTCTCATAGGTAGGCTTGAAGCCCTAAAAAGTCAAAGAAGTCAAAAACCTTGCAAAGAAGAAATTATTATTTAAATGGTAAAGAAAAGTGACAAAGTCAAGGAGGAATATTTAACTCATAAAGAAATGGAGAACTTCTAATTATGGAAAGTGGTTAACCCTAAAAATGTGGAAATTGGTTAAGTGACCTAAAATAGGTTAAGTGACCTAGAAGTGGGTTAAGTGACCTAGAAGATTCTTCTAAAGAAGCTACTTGGAGAGTATAAATAAGAGGCAAGTGTCTCTTGTCTAAGTGTATCTTTGTGAGCATCTTGTGTATATCTCTTGTGCATCCTTTGAGCATGTGTTGAAGATATATTCTGAGAGAGAGGAGATCTCGAGGATCTCATGGACGCATCAAAGTTTCAGCAAGCCTGAGATCATGACGTAAAAAGTCTCGAAAGTTCAAAAACCCTAGTTTCTGAGGTATACGCGGACTGTAGTGAGCTAGGGAACATACATACATGGGTTGAATGAGGACAGGGCCCGAACAGTGGATGAATTCATGTAGACTTGTGTGTGAGCTAGTGCTAGGATCTTAAATACTGAAGTAGGTTCCAAATATGCATTGTATGGGCTCAAATCTTCCATAGAAACTCTGGTATGATTACATTGTTGTCTTGATGGATACTCTTACTTATTATGTGGTGAATGGTTAAGGAATTCTTGGTATGGCTATTGTGATTGATGGAGTGAGTAGCACTCTTATGATTAAGTGCTAATATGATTGCTATAATATGTTTATTTCTTATACATGATTTGGTAGCATTCATATTGTATTGTTGAGGAGCATGAGTAAGTTGTTGGAGAGTTTGGATGTGTTGTGACTGGTTATGGGTCAGATTGGATAGTGAGAGACAGAAGAGAATGTGATTGAAGGTTGCAGAATATTTGAGTGTGTGATGAAAATAAAACCCTAATTGCTCAGAAGTGATACACAGGCTATAGTACGGACTGACCACATACATACGCAAGATGTACTACTGGTAGGGCACGTACATACACGTGCTGCACTACCGACAGGTCGCGTACCTGTTGACAGATTGATATCTATTGAGGATTGTTACCTCATCTCATTTGGTGCTGAGGGTGTAAGATGAGTCTTGCATTATAGAGATGGTGCTCTTGTAGAGTTGTACTCTATTTAGTTGTTGCTCATAACCCAAGGATTATAGTCCGTAATAAAAATAAATTGTACATACATCTTGTGTTCTTTGTGTTCCTTGTGGTGATGATTTGTTGATGATATATTGTTGATATATGTTCATATCTAATTGGTTATAAATGACAACAATATGTAATGAGTAAATGGTGATTGCTAACTAATGAGTTTTGTGAAAGAGGGAAGTTTTAGGAAAAGATCCCTACATTGTTCACCACCCCCCACCCCCCCTCAGTGTAGTCGGTGTGTCCTACAGTATTCAATTTATATCCAATCATCAATTGAGAATATCCAATGAACAATGAAGAATATTATAAGAGGTACACCAATACACCATGCACAATATATAATAAGTAATCATGTATTATTCTTCAAAGGAAGTAATGACTTCCAAAGGTAGTTACAACTTCCAAATATAAAGGGAGGGATAAACATCCAAAATGAAGACACAATCCTCCAATATCAAGAGAGGGTTGACTTCTCTATCCTTTCCCCTTCCTTCCACCCAAGAATATATGAGAGATATTAAAACTTTACATTAAATTATCACCATCAACCAACCATCACATATAACCTCGTAATGCTTCTTGAGACTTCTTCAATTTATGCAATTATTCACTTCTTGGAATCCTATAATCCTATAGTTGATATTACTCAATGTTTTTTCTGAAACTCCTCCAAGTTCCATTCCTTGAATCCTTCCAGAAAATGAGTTATAGAGAAAATGGTAGACCTTATTCAATTCTTGTTTATTCAGGAGAGCAAACTTGTACAACATGGCCCGTGCTCAATATTTAACATTAGATTTAAAAAAAAAAAGACACTAAAAAGAGACTTTGGATGAGAAAGTTATGCCATTTTGAAAAAAGACATAAACATTAACCAAAGAGCCACGTGGAAATTAGAAGTGGAAATTAGAAATTAGTGGTGATGCTCCTCCTTATCTAACTTTTCTTATAATCTCATTTTTAAATAAGTTACTTGTGAAGTGACCCACTTTTATAGAACAAGTGAGAATCCCGAATCAGTTGTACAAAAGAGACTTGAACTCAAGGCCTCAACTTAATAAAACAAGTTTTAACCAAGTGAGCTAGTGCAAAACAAATTATAATCTTAAGAAGGAGGATTGCAGGTGTTGTTGTTGTTGTGGAAGACTACCTTGGAGTGTGTGTTCAATAAAAACTTATTTTCATGTACTCACACACACAAATATCACACAAAGAATAGGGAAAAGAGAAAACACAAATCTGAAAGAACAAAAACCTTGAAACAAACAAGAAAATTGAAATATTATCTTTGTAAAAATTTAAAAAGAGTGTATTGAAGATTTATAGATTTAATTGAAATGGTCATATACTGGGAAAACGAAAAAAAAAATTGTGTGAAAATAAAAGTGTTATTAATTGAAACTTCTATGAAAATGTATGGGAATAGAAGAAACCAAAGATTCATCAACACAACTTCAAGATATTGATCTACAACAGGATGTGTCTTCAAATGCACTCTGATACCATGTTAGACAACATAGGTATTCTAGGAGATAACGAACACCTTGAGTAACCACTCACACAACTAGATCAAATATAAACATACACATATTTTTACATGGTAAAACCCCTATGAGGAAAAGTACATGACCCCAACCAACATGATTACTTGAAGAAATTTATTAATGCAAAAGAAAATATAAAAGCACTTCACATATAAAAACATTTCACATATATCCCAATATCATTAGGTGAATAGAAAGAACATTAACCTAGAAACAAACAAGAAAATTGAAATATTATCTTTGTAAAAATTTAAAAAGAGGGTATTCAAGATTTATACCTCTAAATTTAACTGAAATGGTCATATATTGGGAAAATGAAAAACTTTTTTGTGTGAAAATAAAAATGTTATTAATTGAAATGATTCCAATGGAAAAATCCAACAATCCTCTAAGTGAGCGTGAAATGTATAAGTATTATCTAATTATTTAGTAGATAATACCTCATTCAATTTGAGGAACTTGAATATAAACTCGACCCTGAAATGTATGGGTATTATCTAATTATTTAGTAGATAATACCTCATCCAATTTATGAAACTTGAATCTAAACTTTGATAATGTCTAATAACCATATTCATAAATTATGTATTGTGTTTATTAATGTAGGAATGTGTGTTCATAATCGATGAAATATATGATTAGACCATCTCTTGCACAATGGGTTATGTATTTTGCAGCCTGAATTTGGTAAGAGTGACCATCTCTAGTACAATGCTTTGGAAACTCATTACTTTCTCATTAAAATCAGGTGGCCTTGAAGCCACTCGCCATATCCAACTTCCAGATCCAAGCAAGCAATTTGAGAGGCGGAGTGAACCCCAAACGCGTACATCAAGCAAGCGAACCGACTCCACAATATGTTTATCTTTTATACATATATCTCTAATCTCTTATACATATAAAAGCACTTCACACCAATATCGTATACATCCGCTTTTAACAAGGAAAATTTTCCATGCAAATTACTGAAATGGAGTCGGACGGTGTTCCCGATGAATATGTTGATACGTTGGTTCAAGAATTCGCTTACGATCCAATTCGACTGCCTGCGAAAGATGTTGCTGAAAGATGACCAGCAGGTCATCTTTTTTTTATAATAATTATAAAAATATTTGTTTTCATACAAGTGTCATAGTCAAATAGTTAATTTGGTCAAATCAGATCTCTGTGAGTCATAATAATTTATTACAATTTACAAATTTGAAATTTAGAATTGCTATAAATGGAAAAAAATTCCAAATTGAATTTACCAACGGAATAATTTTCCTAACAAATTTCAAATTAAAATTATTTATTTTGGGGAGGTCCACTTGTGCGGTTAGGGTGATCCCAAATCACAAAATATCAATGATTTCAACCCTAGGGGATCGGAAACAACTATCGTCTTTCATACTTAGCATGAGTTACCAAGGCGACTAAGAGAGGCCAAGATAATTCCCGACCATGGATCTAGGAGATTGAGATCGGCGATCCACGAAATCATGAAGATCCCCACTTTGTGAGACATAGGGAGGTTAGTAATGCGTTAAAATCCTCCACAAATGGAGTGCTACCACTGGAGGTTATCTCTAGTTAAGATAGATCGTGATGGATCCAATGTTGATCCACGATCCAACTGGTTGAGCAATGCAAGGACCCGGACCCTCACAGTTCTACAGGAAGAGACATCGAGATCTCCCTGAGCCACCCAGCCAAATAAAGAAGGATGTGATGATGTGGAAAGCGAGGATACAAGGTAGCCTCCATCCAAGATAGTGCTGATGTGCCCTGGCTTGTCAAAGCGTCGTTGGCAAACATTAGAAGAAGCAGAGCCGACCTGAGTCACATTAGCAGTAGTCAACCTACAGCAGTGTGCCAAAGGGATGCATATGAACTTGTTGAGCTACCTCGTCAATCAGTTAGAGAAGGAATTCCTGGCTATAGGATAAGGGTATAGGTTCCACTTTAGTTGGTTGTTGATATTAATAACATTTGTCACTTGGGAGATCTTTGGAGGGAGCGATATTCCATGAAGTTGAACCATCAGAACCACTGGTCATGACGTTCACCACCTTATATGGTACCACGAGAATATAAATGAAGAAATGGAAATCAAATGTGGTGTTCCATGCTTACCACCTACAACTCACATGAGCCATTGAGTTAGCCTCCATCCAAGATGGTGCAGTGTGCCTAGCTTGTCAACTGATCGTTGGCAAGCTTGTCAGAAAGAACCGACCGACACAAGTCACATGCTTCGTAGTCAACCTCGCAGGGAAGTGTGCCAAAGGGATGCATATGAACTTGCTGAGCTACCTCGTCAATCAGTTGGAGAAGGAATTTCAAGAAGCATAGGACCAAGGATATGAGTTCCACTTTAGTTGGTTGTTGATATTAATAACATTTGTCACTTGGGAGATGCTGGAGGGAGCGATATTCCATGAAGTTGAACCATCAGAACCATTGGCCACGAGGTTCACCACCTTATGGTACACGAGAGATATGGCGAAGAAATGGAAATCAAATGTGGTGTTCCATGCTTACTACCTACAACTCACATGCGCCATTGAGTCATTCCCTCGAATGACCCCAAATACCTTGCATACTTACATGCCACTAGAGAAGTTCTGCACAGACCACCACTTCATCTACATCACTTCGCGCAGGGATGAAAGAAAGGAGGAGCTGTAATCCTACTAAAAATTGAATGATAAATACAAGGAGGAGATAACCAAGGAATGAATTGCTTAATTCCTGGTACTAGTGGAAGATATAGAGCTCTCCGACCCTGACATCATCAGAAGCCCTTTGGTCACCCGAACTAAATATGTCGGACCGAGCGACGCAAAGAAAAATAAGAATAAGGAGGAAGTACATTACATATACAGTGAGGAGAAGGACAACACATCAGAGGAAATTGCACCTAACTCACCTAGAGGAGGAGGAGGCGACGAAGTAAACCAAGAGGAGCAAGGGGAAAAAGAAAAGCAAGAAAAGGGCGAAGTGACACCGCCAAAGGATCCTGTTAAGCCCTAATATTGGCTCACTACCCCTTAATTGGGGCATATTACATTAGTAATGTTATTTTATTTATGTCGTATTTATTCCATTAGTTGTAGTTATACCTCCTAGTCTCCTATATATACCAAGGAGACATTTTCATTTGGAATCATCTTGTACTTGAACATTTATGTGGGGTAAAAGGAGGTTGCCCCCTTGAAGAGGCTTATTATCTAAAATTATCTATTTTTCAAGGCGTTGAGTACTTATTCTGAGATTTTTCTATGCTATACTGATATTTGTTTCTTAACATATGGTATCAGAGCTCAAGGTCTTGGGGTTTCGCTGCTACATCTGAGACACCTTGGCAGTTTCGCTATAAATTTTTTTCTACAACATTTCAGAAGGAACGACTTGGAGGATATTTAGTAGATGGATCAAGGTACTATTGGAATTGCACACCTCTCCAGTAGGAGGGCTTGTAGGATTTTTGAAAACCTACCATAGAGTCAAGAAGGTTTTTTTTTGGGATGGCCTTAAAAATGATGTGCAAAGGTTTGTGGCAGAATCTTTGGTTTGCCAACAAAATAAGGTGTAAAAAATTAAGACCCTAGGTCTTTTACAACCATTAGACATCACTGACACAAGAATTCGCCATCTGAGGAATATATCCATTTCAGAGTATCTCATTAAATGGAGGAAACTACCGACTGAAGATTCCACTTGGGAAAATGAGTCTTTTATACAGAAGCATCTGGAGTTACTCAAGCATTGTGGACAACAATTGTCTCAAGGGGAGGGGCATGTTAAGCCCTAATATTGGCTCATTACCCCTTAATTGGGGCATATTACATTAGTAATGTTATTTTATTTATGTCGACTTTATTCCATTGGTTGTAATTATACCTCCTAGTCTCCTATATATACCAAGGAGACATTTTCATTTGGAATAATCTTGTACTTGAACATTTATGTTGGGTAAAAGGAGGTTTCCCCCTCGAAGAGGCTTATTATCTGAAATTATCTCTTTTTCGAAGCGTTGAGTACTTACTCTGAAGTTTTTCTATGCTATATCGATATTTGGTTCTTAACAGATCCCCTAAAAAAGGTTGAGACATCAAAGAAAAGGAAGGTTTCTCTGCAGAAACCCTCAGCATGGAAGAAATCTTGAGCCAATAAACCTCAGTCATAGAATGTGTTCACAATGGATGATGTTGACCTCATCATCGTAGTTGTAGAAGAAGCTTCAGAGGATATCTTGCAATGACATGAAGCAAAGTAGAAGACGATGCATGACAAAATTGAGGTGGAGCTGAAGGGGATAGAACAAGATATCTATTTGAGCTGCACAGTGTCTACTATGTCGTCATCATCAGAAGGTGCATAATTAGGGGATGACCCCACCCAATTGTGAAGGATAGAAGATTTGATAGAGGCTCGCCTTCATCGAGTCCAGGAAGAAAAAGAGCAGGCCACAGAGGCCTTGAAGTGAGAAAATGAGGAGGCCTTAGAGAAACTTTGGATTGCGCAGCTAGAGAAAGATGACATTAGAACGAAGTTCAAGGAGGATAGAGAGAAAATCCAGAAAGATAAAGACCAGCTGCTCGCAGAGAAAATGGGGTTTAGAGAGGCAGTGACTACAACACTTTGCTATGTGTTGGGCTTGGCACATATGGAAGCAGAGACAGTCGAGAGACAAGTAGGGAAGCTCGTTGAATCCATTCAGCAGCTGCAAGCAAGAGTAGTAGAGCTAGAACTTCAAGCAATGTCGAGTACTCCATAAGAAGTGAGAGATCATAGGGAAGAAACTGCTAGGAGCACAGTAAAAAGAATTAGGGCATTGGATTCATAATGTAAGAAACTAAGTGACCAAAGTGCATAGACCTATGAGTGCCTTGCAGAAGACCCAGAGCTAAGGACATTGAAGGCACAAGTCTAGGAGGCAAAGGAATAGGCATCGAATGTGCAAGTGCAGTTGAAGCTTCTTATTGCAGTGGAAAAGATGAAGAGGTCACCGGAGCAACGTGTAGTTGAGAAAAAGGTCACTTCCATTCAGAGCAGAGTGATGGAGGTGACAAAATGGCTCGAACCGGTGCAGGATGAAGCCTGCACCCTCTTTGAAGACATCAAGGGACAAGGATCAAAGTTGGAATAGGTGGTCACAATAGTGGAACAACGCCTAGAGGGGTCTGTCACCAAGCAAGTCATTCAGGAGTTTTCCAAGCAGCAGGATCTGGCAAAGCAGAAAGTCGAGGTAGCTCAAGCTAAGATCGAGGCCTTTGAAGAAATGTTGCCCAGATGAGAATGACTTAGGATAAGTCACATGTGATTGTTGGGGGGCTTTTGGCCCTCGACCAAGTTTTGAGAAAGCATTGGTCATGTTTGACCATTTTTGGGACTTCGACATGCTAGTTGAAGACGAAGCGCCCAGGCGAAGCGGAGATCATGGGATCTCGCCCATTTTGCGGGCTTTTTGGTCTTTTAGGGTTTATGTAATGGGTATGGGATGTGAGCCCATGGGTTCACCCATGTTTAGGACCCTTTTTATAATTTATAAATAAGTAGATAGGCGATGTAAACAGTAGTGGTACTTGGCTTAGTGCATGGCTAGTTGGATTTGTGCATGAACGTGTTGAGGCTTGCAGAGATAAGTGCAAGTGTTTTGTAAGTGATTTGTGCAGACAGACTATGTAAACCTTTGTTATTTGATCTAAATTGGGGAAGGAGGATCTATAAAGGTGTGAGAAGATCTCCTGTCCCTTGCAAAGTCAGTCCTATGGCTTGGTGCATGTAAGAATATTGGAAGAAACTAATAAAGAAGAAGAGTTGGTGGACGTAGCCCCACACTGGGGTGAGCCAAGTATATCCTATGCTATTGAGATTTGTGCAATGTTTCTCATGGTACAAGTATGTACTTATTTTCTTAATATTGATGCACAATAGGTAAATCCATTGATGCTTAGTTCTTTATATATGAATTCATGTTAGATTGCTATGATGCTATGTGCTAAATGATTAGATGTGCTTAAATATTGGTTACTATTGTGTTGATCTGTAATAAGGGTTAATTTGCGATGTGAATAAGACTTAGAACTTGATGCATGTTATTAGCTAAGTGTTTTTTTAAGTATTTTGATCATAGATCAATGTATCAGCTAGGTTTTAGACGCTTAAGTCATGCAACCCCCTTGCCTCTACCTCAGGTGAGACTTCATCTGCTTCACAAGTGTTTTCGAAAGGGTTGGTAGTTAGGGTTTTGTTGGTGCGTTGTTGAAGCATTGAACCCTGGGTCTGCCCTTCGGCCAACAATCCTATTTCTTGTGCCCCGAAAAGGAAGTGGGGCAGTCGAGGGACTACTGAGTAGAGAAGGAAACACTCCCTGGGGTGGGACATGCATGTGGGGAATGAGGGATTGTAGGCTGTTAGTTTGAATTGGCACCTATGACAGAGTTTTCTGTGGTCTAAGATACCTTATCCGAGTTAGGAATACTTTAGCTAGGTGGAGTTTAGTCCCACCTCGGGGGTGACCCATTACTGAGAGTTATGAGAAGTGAAGTCTAAGGTTGGGAGGAACGTGGAAGGTCTGCATGCAGATGGTGTTTATTTCATGAGATAAGTTCCTTTCTTGAGATTATTTTAATTACCACATGTATATATATATATATTTTCTGTTATGGAATCTATGTTATAGTTATGTTTATAAATTATTATTGTTATTCTGCTTAAATATGTTCATATGTAGAATATAACAGTAAAATTAATGGTATTAGAATTCATAATTTGGATTTGGCATTACCCAACTGGTGGCTGGGGATGTTACAAATTGGTATCAGAGCTCCATATTTCAAGATTGAGTCTGCATGGGCCATTTACAAGAGCACATAAGTGAAATTACATATTTTTCAAGCGAACAATTTGACAGAATTTCACGAAGAGTTCATTTTCAAATTGTTTGACAAAATGTTACAGTGAAATTGAGAGGAATTTCACAAGCAGGTTGTGGAAATTTAACTAGAGAATGGAAATTGAAATTTTTTATTGGCAGGATGAACAAATTTGAGTCTGTAGATAGTTGAATTTTTATTTTACGGTGTTTCTGTGGTGAAATCAGGAGCAACTTGGTGAAATTGGGCTAAATCTCCAATTTCTATTGTTACATTCCACGAAATTTGGGAAATTTGGTCCAAGGATGAGTTTTTCCTAATTTTAATCTTTGTATGAGAAAATTCAGATTTGTAATTGGTCGAATTTGAGGTCAACATAAGGCTATGTGCTAAGAACCAAACACTGAATACAAAATCACCACAACAGATATAAAAGAACAATATAGAAAAACCACAACTTTATTATAGAAACCCTTGAGGTAGGGCAACACCATACAATGGATCCTATTATGGAAGGGATCCTCTCATGTTCACTTGCGTCTTCAAGGGGGCATCCTCCTATTGAGATACCAGTCCAAATATAATATTTCTCTTCATATCTAATTACATTGCTTGAACCCCTTTATATAGTGCTACCATCACCTAAGAACATTCTAAAGGAGGAATCTTCTAGAAGTAGAACCTTCTAAGAAGTCCTCTTACATTTATTATATCTAATTACTCATTTATTATATCTAACTACCATAGTGGGCCTAGTCCACCTTACATTGAATGACCTCCACTATTATCAATATGGGCCCTCTGGGCTCCCCCACTACCTCTCTAGCTACCTTACATTCCATCCCCCTTATGAAAGTGTTGTCCTCAACGCTTGATGTACAACCATATACTAGGGTCCCATGGGTAATTGTGGACCATAATGCTAAAGAAGACTGAATAACCAAGGTCCCATGTAGAAAGGAAATCCACCATGTTGAAGTAGTCCAACCACCATTGTAAGCCCGGGTCCCATGTCCAAGTGCTCATGTGAACTCCCCGTGGAAGATTTTGGAACCCAATAACCAACTCCAAATGATGCTCCAAAGACTGACACATATCATATGGATCCAAATAAGAAGATCCATTCACATAGTGGAAAAGGGTCATAGTAGAATATGGAATGAATAATACTACTGTAGAATATGTAGACTAAACGCTGGTAACTAGCTCCTGATGTGGGACATTGATGTTCTCTATAGAAGGTGGAGTAGAGTCATCAAATAAAATATGAAAGTGGTTGTCATCCCAGAAATGACAATTATCCATATACCAATCATCACAGTCTGTCTCAAAATCATACCAAGCATATATTTCTTGATTATATTCATCCCTGAGGCCCCCCATAAGAAATCTCTCCTACATGTTATTTAATGAATCTTGAATACTACGAAAACTATCATTGAGGCTGTTTGTGAGGCCATGTACAAATGCATCCAATCTGTCATCCAATGTGTGAAAAAATTGGGATTTGAATGATTGAAGAATTTCTTTCAGGTTTTGAGAATAAATAGCCATCTGAGTATCCTATGAACTCACCCAATAAGTTACGGCAGAAAATCGCGGCTTTTTCTGGAAAAACCCTAAAAAACTGATGAAGTTAAATGCTCATAACTTCACTTCCCAGACTCCATTTTGGTTGATTTGTTTTTGAAATTGGATGAAATTGTGAGAGGAACACAGATCTGTAATTTATTTGGGCAAATTCGGCATCCAGATGCTACAGAAATAAAAAAATTCTCGGCGTCGTCCATGGAAAAAATCCTTAAAATTTACAGATTTCAAAACTTCAATATCTTGACTTCCCGGACTCCGTTTCGGACGATTTCTTTTCTTAACTTGGGTTTTTTTCTGAGAGGAACTCATATATACAACCCTTTTCTACAAATTTTGCACATAAATATACCAAAAACTTCTAGAATGTCGCGGCTCTCTTTTTTCTTCTCTGAAAAAAAAATCTGCAAAAATAAAAAATATTTGCCCACAATGTCTGCCAAGGAAAGTGCTCTGATACCACTTGTTAAGAACAAAACACTGAATACAAAAGCACCACAAAAGATATAGAAGAACAATATAGAAAAACCACAACTTTATTATAGAAACCCTTGAGGTAGGGAAACACCGTACAATGGATCCTATTATGGAAGGGATCCTCTCCTGTTCACTTGTCTCTTCGAGGGGGCATCCTCCTATTGAGCTACCGCTCCAAATACAATATTTCTCTTCATATCTCATTACATTGCTTGAACCCCTTTATATAGTGCTACCATCACCTAAGAACATTATAGAGGAGAAATCTTCTCGAAGTAGAACCTTCTAAGAAGTCCTCTTACATTTATTATATCTAATTTCTCATTTATTATATCTAACTACCATAGTGGGCCTTATTTAATAATATAGTGGGCCTAGTCCACCTTACATTGAATGACCTCCACTGTTATCACTATGGGCCCTCTGGGCCCCCCCACTACCTCTCTAGTACCTATACCATATCTGCAAATATACTTCAATAATACCAAGAATAAACCATAAACCATTCAGCATAACATGAACACAAGAAATAGAGAAAACACTTGAGGTAGGGTAACACCATATATTAATCCTTATGGAAGGATAAAACTCCTCAAGAAATCATTTCTTGTACAATCACAATATTCTTCACTATGTTTCATTACATTGCCTAGACTTCTTTATATAGCTCTCTCTATCTCCTAGGAACCTTCTAGAGAGCCTTCTCACATTTATTACATCCAACTACCATAGTGGGGCTTTATTAATATAGTGGACCTAGTCCACCTTACATTGAATGACCACATTCCCATATATTAAATGACTTCCACTAATAACACATAACTACATTCCCATTGGTTACCTCCCTAGGTACCCCATATTACCTCCTTAGGTATACCACACTATGGCTGACTTAGTGAAATTGGTTCAATAAATTTCCCAATTCAAGAAGGAATTTAAGAAATTTTCATGTCATAAATGTCGACTGACTATGCACACAAGTAATTGGTGGATATAGAGGTTGAATTTGTTTTTATTGGACTGAAATTGAATAAATTTAATGGTTGCAGAGCGACCATGGTGAAATTGGATGAAATTGGGAAAAATCCCCAATTTCCTGCAGTTAAATAATGGCAAATTCAAAGTGAAAGAATCAAATTTGAAAAGAAGAGAACAAATGTATATGTATAGGGATTGATTTGGTTGTATTCAGATTGGGAATAGAGATCTAATTTCATCCCAAGAAGAAATTTCAAATTTGGGTGAATTTGAGCATTTTTGGAAAATTTGGAAAATAAGAGAAATCAGAAAATTTCCAGTATTTTTCTGTATGCTAATGTCAACATGATGTGGGGGGCATGCGTCAGCTGATGTGGTGCTAGGTGATGCATATTTCCATGGTGGTAGGTACAGAAAGACATGTAGGTAGAGGTGGAAAGTGTGGCATAGACACACAATGGCATAAATTCTCAATTGGCGGAACCCTGAGCCAAGACATCGAATTGTTGATTTGTTGGAAATACTAAGAGGGGGGTCAATTCATATTTAGATCAATTTTCATTTTTGAACTTGTACTTCAATAATATCATGTATTTGTTGGATCATGTTGTCATTTATGCCTATTATTTAATTAATTTATGTCAAAGGATTGATTGATGCCAAAGGATGTTTGATTGATTGATGTCAAGGAATTGATTGATGCCAAAGGATGTTTGAATGATGTCAAAGTTCAAAGTTTTGATGTAAATTTATTGATGTTGATTGATGTATAGATGAATCATTATTGTCTTATCATGGTTTATAAGGTGTACAAATGGATGAACTCCAAAGTGGTCCCCTTATGGTGAAATACCTCACGGGAAAATGCTTTACAGTTGATTTATCATAGAAGTATGGTTGGAGAACCCATGCTTATATGTGGAATAATGAGATAAAGATCAATGAAGTTGTTGATGAAACTATCCTATATGGATAGTGCTTATCATGCCATTTTCGGTGGTATGTGGAATGTCACATAAATCCTCATGGTTTGAGAGTTATGGCCCTACGAAGATGAAGAACCCTCATAGGTAAGCTTGAAGCCCCAAAAAGTCAAAGAAGTAAAAAATCTTGCAAAGAAAAAATTATTATTTAAATGGTAAAGAAAAGTGACAAAGTCAAGGAGGAATATTTAACTCATAAAGAAATGGAGAACTTCTAATTATGGAAAGTGGTTAACCCTAAAAATGAGGAGAATTGGTTAAGTGACCTAAAATAGGTTAAGTGACCTAGAAGATGCTTCTAAGGAAGCTACTTGGAGAATATAAATAAGAGGTAAGTGTCTCTTGTGTAAGTGTATCTTTGTGAGCATATTGTGTATATTTCTTGTGCATCTCTTGAGCATGTGTTGAAGATCTATTCTGGGAGAGAGGAGATATCGAGGATCTCATGGACGCATCAAAGTTTCAGCAAGTCTGAAATTATGACATAAAAAGTATCGAAAGTTCAAAAACCCTAGTTTCTGAGGTATACACGGGCTGTAGTGAGCTAGGGCACATACATACGTGGTTTGAATGAGTACAGGGCGCATACAGTGGATGGATTCATGTAGACTTGTGTGTAAGTTGGTGCTAGGATCTTGAATACTGAAGCGGGTTCCAAATATGCATTCTACGGGCTCAAATTTGCCATAGAAACTCTGGTATGATTACATTATTGTCTTGATGGATACTCTTACTTGTTGTGTGGTGAATTCTTAAGGAATTCTTGGTATGGCTATTGTGATTGATGGAGTGAGCAGTACTTTTATGATTCAGTGCTGATATGATTGCTATAATATGTTGATTGTTTATACATGATTGGGTAGCATTCATATTGTATTGTTGAGGAGCATGAGTAAGTTGTTGGAGAGTTTGGATGTGTTGTGACTGGTTATGGGTTATATTGGCTAGTGAGAGACATAAGAGAATGTGATTGAAGGTTGTAGAAGATCTGAGTGTGTGATGAAAATAAAACCCTAATTTCTCAGAAGTGATACGCAAGCTATAGTACAGACTGACCACGTACATACACGAGATGTACTACTGGTAGGGCATGTAAATACACGTGTTACACTACCGACAGGTCATGTACCTATTGACAGATTGATATATGTTGATGATTGTTGCCTCATCTTAGTTGGTGTTGAGGGTGTAAGATGAGTCTTGCATTATATAGATGGTGCTCTTGTAGAGTTATACTCTATTTAGTTGTTGCTCATAACCCAAGGATTGTAGCTGTAATAAAAATAAATTGTACATACATCTTGTGTTTTTCGTGTTCCTTGTGGTGATGATTTGTTGATGATATATTTTTGATATATGTTCATATCTAACTGGTTATAAATGACAACAATACATAATGAGTAAATGGTGATTGCTAACTAATGAGTTTTGTGAAAGAGGGAAGTTTTGGGAAAAGAGCCCTACACTGTTCACCCCCCCCTGCTCAGTGTAGTCGGTGTGTCCAACAATATTCAATTTATATCCAATCATCAATTGAGAATATCCAACGAACAATGAAGAATAGTATAAGAGGCACACCAATACACCATGCACAATATATAATAAACAATCATGTATTATTCTTCAAAGGAAGTAATGAATTCCAAAGGTAGTTACAACTTCCAAATATAAAGGGAGGGATAAACATCCAAAAGGAAGACACAATCCTCCAAAATCAAGAGAAGGTTGACCTCTCTATCCTTGCCCCTTCCTTTCACCCAAGAATATATGATATATAATAAAACTTTACAATAAATTATCACCATCAACCAACCATCACATATAACCTCGTAATGCTTCCCGAGACTTCTTCAATTTATGCAATTATTCACTTCTTGGAATACTATAATCCTATAGTTGATATTACTCAATTTTTTCTCTGAAACTCCTCCAAGTTTCGTTCCTTGAATCCTCCCAGAAAATGAGTTATAGAGAAAATGGTAGACCTTATTCAATTCTTGTTTATTCAGGAGAGAAAACTTGTACAACATGCCTCGTGCTCAATATTTAACATTAGATTTAAAAAAAAAGACCCTAAAAAGAGACTTTGGATGAGAAAGTTATGCCATTTTGAAAAAATAGATAAACATTAACCAAAGAGCCATGTGGAAATTAGAAGTTGGCTTAGCTAGTGATGCTCTATTAAGGTCCTAACCCGCACATAAGTAGATCAATGTATTCGGATGTAATAAAGGTCAATATTAATAAGGCCTTTCAATAAAATAGAATAAGGCGGATGTAAGAAGACCTAATAGAAGCTTCCACTTCTAGAAGGATCTTCC
>SNQJ01S0016266.1:56022-69443 GCA_010110895.2 Picea sitchensis | reverse complement strand
ATCAATCATGATAAGACAATAATGAGTCATCTATACATTTTTCCAACAATGCATCATATACCAATGAAACCACATTGATACATCTTCATCATGTATCAATGACAACTCATTGATCCATCTTCATCTATGCATTCTCATCAAGGACACTACATATTATATTACTTAAATCATCGGTCAATCAATCCTTTGACATCAATCAATCACTTGACATCAATCAATGACATCAATCAATCAAACCATTGGCATCAATGACAACATGATCCAACACTTTCTATCTCATTTTAGTGGATATGGATTGTAAAGATAGCTTCATATTTGATTACAAGTTGTTTTCATAGTAATAAAATCATCTAAATGCATCTTTGTTCGATTCTCTTGATGGATGGATGCTAAATTTGGGCTACGCATTTGGAAACTGGTTGCAACTAGTGAATCTAGGAATACCTAGATTAGAAAAAGGAAAATATCTTCTACATCTTTCCTTTTTTGAAAACCCCCCTGCAGTGTACCTAAATCAGGACCTTCAAGACAAAACCCATGTCTTGGATTTCTTTAATTCATCTACGCTTTCTTGGAAATACCCCCCAAAGTCTATTGTGTGGTATTTTGCCAATTTCGGGGTGAAAGTTGATCTGGAGGCTCACACGTGTGGTATTCATAAATTTTGGACATGGAAATCATATCACGTTCTAGCATCATATTTTATGAGTGACACCTGTAAAACATAAAAATAAATATATCAATGACATATATGATTTAAGAGTGCCTATAGAATCATAGATTCTATAGCTACTCTAAATTAAATAAATTTACAACTAATTAAAAACAAATGCAACAATGAAGTAAAATAAAATCAATCTAAGATTCACAGATTTCAGAAATGCTCTCTCACCAATCATATATGTACACACAAAATAAATTCCAACAAGAACAATGGAAATGCACTAGTAACTAAGAAACACATGGCCTTATAGAAGTAGAATCAGGTGTTAAACTCTCCATATTCTCTCATAATAAAAGAGACAAGGCTCATACAAAGAACTCAGACAAGCCATAAAACCCCCGCCCTGTACTTTACTTGGTCGACTAGAGGATGAAATAACATAGTAAAAGGTGAAAGTAAATATAGTTAACATCTAAACATCTAAACACACCCTATCCTTTTGTCAACATCATAACCCCTAGGTACTTGATCCATAAGAAAATCGAACTTCACGATTCAATACCAAAGTCTTGTCGTAAGGAAGTTTGAAACCAAAAGAATTTAGGTTAATAAAAATGATCATTTAATGTGATGATATTTGGGAACCTAATAAATATATTTATAAATKATTCCAAACTAAACCACATAATGACCCTAATGAACACAGTGCAAAAAAATAGTTGATAAGCAAGATCAAAGTGCATAGATCCTCATTCAACCATCATGATGATGAATTACATAATAATACTTCCAAGTAACAATAAAACCATAAGTGTTTTTAATTTATAATCATGATCAACTAACAAAGGTCTAAATTCAATTAGAGTCATTGCATGTAATCAAACAATGAACTCAAGGTATTTTAAAAAGTTGGAAAAATAGGAACCAAGACATAACAAAAATGATGAACTAGAATTCCTTTGTTCAATTTGATAATAATAAATAAATGTTTACCAACTGGAATCACAAATGAGTACCTTTACCTGACCATGACTTCACTCAAAAACAAAATGACACATTGTTATAGAGATAAACACTTATGTTGAAAGTTCATAATGATGATAATACTAATCATAATGTTATCAATGCTACTCGAAGGTAAGAATTAATCCTCTCAATCATCCTTGAATTTCATGCTTTAAGTCATGAAATTTAGGATAACAATAATTAAATTGTGAAATGAATGTTGAATAACCATGAATATGAGAAGTGCTTTGTTGGCATATGGGCAGAACCAGGGTTCAACACTTCAACAACGCACTAACAAAACCCTAATTACCAGCCCTTTCGGAAACACCTGCGAAGTAGATGAAGTCTCACCGGAGGTAGAGGCAGGGGGGTTGTAGGACTCAAGTGTCTACAACCTAGGTGGGACACATATATGTGATCAGAATACTTAACATAATACTTATCCAATAATATTCATTAGTCTCTAACTCTTTTATTCACATCGCAAGTAAAAAACTTAGTTACAGAACAATGTGGTAGCAAGCATATCTAACCATTCAACACATAACATCAAAGAATATCTAGCATTCATTCAAATTATACGCACTAAACATTCGTAAATCTATATATCATAACAGTGCACTAAGAAAATACATGAACAATATGAACAATCATGGCGCAAAGCGCATCGACACAGGATATACGTGGTTCACCCCAGTGTGGGGCTACATCCACCAACTCTTCTTCTTTATTATCTTCTTCCAAACGTATTACATGCACAGAGCCACAAAACCAACTCCACATAGGTCAGGAGATATCTGCACACCTCGTCAAATCCATAGCATAGAGCCTTCTTACAATCACTTACACTTATCCCTGCAAGTTCTCAACACACAGTATGCACGAATCCTTCTTACAATTCATACAGGACTTGCACTTAGAAAAATCCCCTACATATCTTGCACAAAGCCAACTCAGATCTCTTTGATCTCTCAACTCCCTTTCATACATCGCCTAACTACTTATTTATACATTACAAAAGGGGGCCTAAACATGGGAAAATTCATGGGTCGACATCCCATACCCGTTACATAAACCCTAAAACCCAAAAAGCCTGCAAAAGAGGGCGAGATCCCGCGATCTCCTCTTCGTCCAGGCCCTCCATCTTAGACCAGCATGTCGAAGTCCCAAAAATGGTCAAACACGACCAAGGTTCTCCAAAACTTTGTCAAGGGCCAACAAGCCCCCAACACTCACATGTGACTCATCCCGAGTCACTCTGATCTGGGCAGTTCTACTTCAAAGGCCTCAAGCTTGGCTCGAGCTGCCCCAAATTGCTTCTTCACCAAAGCCTCCTATTCGGAAAAATCCTGAATGAATTTCTCGGTGACAAGGCCTTCCAAGTTTTGTTCCACCATGGTGACCACTTGTTCCATCTATGCACCTTGTCCTTTGATCTCTTCAAAAAGTGTACAAGTTTCGTCCTGCACCAGCTGGAGTCTCTGGGTCACTTCCATGACTCTACTCTGAATGGAATTGGTCTGTTTCTGAACTTCGCGCACCTCCTGTGACATTTTCATCTTCTCTACCACTGAAATTAGATTCAAATGTGCTTGCACTGTTGATGCATGTTGTTTTGCCTCCTAGAGTTTTGACTCCAATGTCCTTAGTTCTGAGACTTCTTCAAGGAGCTCATAGGTATGTGCACTTAGGTTACTTAGTTTCTTGTATTCTAAATCCAATTCCTGATTCTTTCGATTACGCTTCTGGCAATTTCTTCCCTCTGATCTCGCACTTTCTGTGGAGTGCTCGATATTGCTTGCATTTTTAGTTCTTCTACTCTTTCTTGAAGCTGATGAATGGCTTTAGCGAGCTTCCCCACTTGGCTCTCAATTGTCTCTTCTTCCATCTGTGCTAGGCCTGACACAGACCGAAGTGCTCTAGTTACTGATTTTCTAACCCCAATCTACTTCGCGAGCAGCTTATCTTTTTCTCTCTGGATCTACTCTCTGTCCTCTTCCAACTTCACTCGAAGGTCATATTTATCTTGTTGCGCAACTCGACATTTCTCTAGGGCTTCCTCCTTTGCTTGCTTCAAGGCCTCTGTGGCCTATTCTTTTTCTTCTTATACTCATCGAAGGCGAGCCTCTGTCGCATTTGCTAATCTGCATAGTTGGGCAGGTTCATCTCCCACTTATATATATTCTAGTGACGATGGCGCAGTGGACATTGCGCGGCTCAAATAGAGGGACTTTTGTACCCCTTTTAGCTCTGCCTCGATCCTGTCATATATTGTCTCCTTCTTGGCTTTATGTTTTTGAAAAATATTCTCTGAAGTGACTGCTACAACTACGATGATGAGGTCAACATCATCGAATGTGAGCACTGAAGGTTTCTTTGGAGAAACCTTTATTTTCTTTGATATTCCAGCCTCCGTAATGGTATCCTTAGGCGGTGTCACTTTGCCCTTTTCCTGCTTGTCTTCTTCCCCTTCCTCATATTGTTTTACTTTGTCACCTCCTCCTCTTCGAGGTGAATCGGATTCAGTTTCCTTCGATGCATTTTTTATTTCCTGCACCTCTTCCTTATTCTTATTATTCTTGGTGCTTCTCAGTCCATCATATTCTTCTCAGGTGACCACAAGAATTCCGATGATATCGAGGTTGGAGAGATTTGTATTCTCAACTTGTACAAGGAATTCAACCGGCCATTCCTTGGTTATCTTCTCCATGCCTTCATCGGTTAATTTGTAATACGACTGCAAATCCTCCTTTCTTTCATCTCTACACGCAGTGATGTAAATGAAGTGCTTGTATACACGAAACTTCTCTATTGTCCTGTAATTATGCAAGGTTTTTGGAGTCATTCGAGGGAATGAATCAATGGCTCATGTGAGTTGTAAGTAGTAAGTGTGGAAGACAACGTTCGACTGTCACTTCTCACCTATCGCTTGAATACCACAAGGTGGTGAACCTCACGGCCAATGGTTAAGACAACTCGACTTCAGGGAAGGTCGCTCCCTTCGGCATCTCCCAAGCGACAAAGAAAATGAGAATAAACAACCAAATGAAGTGAAACTCGTATCCCTAGTCCTATGCTTCGTGACAATCCTGCTCCAAATGTTTGACGAGGTAGCTCACCCAATTCATTTGCATCCATTCAACACACCTTCCTGTGAGGTCGACGAGGAACCCCATGAATTGCGTTGGTCTGTTATTCCTGACAATCTTACTAGGGATCAACTAGAAAGCTAGGAACATTGCACCATCTTGTATGGAGGCTACCTTGTAGCCCTGCTTTCCCTTCTCCACATCTTCGTAGGTGTCCTTTATTCAATGCGCCAGGGCACGATCTGCAGCCTTCCCTAGGTAGAATTTTTTAGGGTCCGGTCCCTACATGCATAATCCAGTGATCATGTGGATCAGCGTCGGATCGACAGGCATGCACCTGTCTAACCATAGATAAACTCCATGGTAGCATGATAGGATTATTTTAACACACGTGTTAACTTTATGATGTCTTCTAAAGTGGGGTATCTTCATGACGTTGAGGATGGTGGACCTCACGATCTCCCAAGTCCATGGTTGGGGGACTATATTCGACTTCTTCCCCATTGTCTTTATCAAGTACTTATGTGGTGCGATAAGTGCATAATTCTTCCTATATCCCAGGTTAAATTTGTTGATCTTAAGGTCAGGGATCAATCCTAGCTGAGGTCCCACTGCACATATCCCCTTCAGGAGGTACGCAGTGATAAGGGTGTACTCTAAATATCTCGAAACGGTGTCACGACTAACCACACTAGACAGAGGTAGGATGTAGTCGGGAAAGACCAACAAGATGAGATTCACATTCACAAGGTCATCACGATGCTTTCTTCTCCTCTCCGTCACGGTTCAGGATGGCCCATATTGCCTGGATCGTCGTGCAGTCGAGGGGGATGCTTGCAATCCTCATGTCAATAAGGCTTGTACTCCTGCAGACATGACCTTCTTAGCCATAAGGTTGATCAATATTTTTTCTAGGGACTTCTCTATTTCACTATGTTCGCCCGACATATACACTCGTGGTCAAATTTTCAGGTAGGTGAATAGATGCTCAAGGTAAGAAAAACAAGTAGTGAAGTCTCAATAAGCACAACATGATAGCAATCAGTTATCTGTGGGCTCGGATAATCACAATTTGCAAAAGTGTCCCTGGTGACACATTCAACGGATTAAATAGACAAATTCATAATGGATTCCTCCAACGGGCAGAAATGCCTCAATCCATCCATTATGGAGTGGTCCCAACAGTCTAATGGAGATCTTTTCGGCAATAACTGTGTTTCTAGCCATTCTGGAGCATCGTTCTAATGGTAGGGATGCCTCCAAAGGTAATATTGCTTCACTGTGGTGAAGTGCTAGTCTGTGTTGTTTTGTTATTTCGGTGAGGTTCAAGTTCTGCAAGCCTTCTTTCTGCGAAGTCTTCTCTGGAAGCTCGTGCAATTTTTATAGCTTTACTTTATTTTTGTTGAGATTTATGGCCTACTTTCCTGTGATCTGAGTCACTGGATCCCTCTTTCCATTCTTATTCTTATCTTCTCTTAGCATAGTAACTTCACACTGTTGAGGGTGTTTTAAAGTGTTTAAGTGGAATACCTCTTCTCTTATTACTTCACGGGTAGGTGTTCTTCTCTCATGCATGGATAGGTTCTTTAAACCTTCTTGTTCTCTTTCAACCTTGATAGCTAGGTCTCTAGCCCATAGTTTCTTCAACTTGTCCTCTTGTTCTTATATTAAGCGCATTGTTCTCCTAGCCATGAAATCCCTTAATTCTTTCTTTTTCTGTTCTATATCTTCCTCTTCTTCTTTCCTTTGGATCTTATCTTTCTCAATACATCTCCTTCCTAACAAAAGTGAAAAAGGTGTGATGTTCTCAACAAACTTAATGACCTTGAATTATTCTCCCATCGATGCTCCATAAAAAACCATAGGTACATGAGTAAGTCTTCCACATAGGGTTATCCTCTTTCCTTTAAACAATCATATTCCTCCCAATGAAGGAATCATAACAGGCTTTCACAAAATTTCCCAAATACTTTCTGTCATGATATTCACCTGTGTTTCCTCATCCAGAAAAAAGTCTATGTCGAAGTCTCCTATTCTTATTTCTATGCACTCCTTCTCTTTTAAGATCTATGGTAAATTGATGTCTCTGTGATTACTCATTGTTTCTTTCATATGCAATAATATAGTCTCTGATTCTTTTTGGTGTTCTAGCATATCCTTAGTCTCTTGACCTTCTTCATTTTTTTCTTGCCTCGTATTCATCTTTTCAACTTTTGCAATCATTCTAGGACAATCCAAAACCTCATGACCAACAAATTTACAGCAAAGAAAAATAGGACCGGTACTAGGGCATTCCTTAGAAAGATGTCCTAGTTTTCTGCAACTATAACAAAGAGTCAATCCTCTCGTTCTCTTAAACAATCCCCAACCTTTCTTGTACTATGCACTGGGATCACAGTGATGAACCTACAAAAAATTATTTCTAGGATCCTGCATCCACTTGTTAGTCCAGAAATTCTTTCTATGCATAGGAATAACATATCTTTCATTATTTATATCAGATTTATTCATATCAAATCTTCTTTCTTCTAGTTGTGCCTTAGTTTTTAGACTAGGACAAAATCTATCAAACATACCTAGATCCATTATTTTGAAACAAAAATTTCCACTTATCTTACCTTTACCAAAGAACAAAGCTTTAAGATATTACCTCTTTCCTTCATATATGATTCCCTTCTTAGCATAGAGCTTCACAACTCAATTAGAATATTGCGCACTACAACAATAGATCTACACACAGAGCTTTCTCTTTTCTTCAGTTCCCAACAATCACAGTTTCAGGTCCCGACAATGGAACCATTTTTTGGCACAGGGGCAGACCCAGGGTTCAACGCTTCAACAACACCCCAACAAAACCCTAACTATCAACCCTTTCGGCAACACCTGTGAAATAGATGAAGTCTCACCAGAGGTAGAGGCAAGGGGGGTTGCAAGACTCAAGTTTCTACAACCTAGCCGGGACACATATCTTTGATCAAAGTACTTAACAAAGAACTTAGCCAATAATATTCATTAGGTTCTAACTCCTTTATTCACACCGCAGGTTAAAACCCTAGTTACAGAACAACGCGGTAGAAATCATATCTAACCATTCAACACATAGCATCAAAGAAAATCTAGAATTCATTCAAATCATATGCACTAAACATTCATAAATCTATCTATCATAATAGTGCACTAAGAAAATACATGAAAAATATTAACAATCATGGCACAAAGCACATCGACGTAGGATATATGTGGTTCACCCAGTGTGGGGCTATGTCCACCAACTCTTCTTCTTCTTTATTATTTTCTTCCAATCGTCTTATATGCACAGAGCAACAAAACCAACTCCACATAGGATAGGAGATCTACGTGCACCTCACTAGATCCACAAAAGAGAGCCTTCTTACATTCACTTTCACTTAGCCCTACAAGTTCTCAACACACAGTATGCACGAAGCCTTCTTACAATTCATACAGAACTTGCAATTAGCAAAATCCCCTACATATCTTGCACAAAGCCAACTCATATCTCTCTAATCTCTCAGCTCCCTTCCATACATTGCCTAGATACTTATTTATACATTACGAAAGGGGGCCTAAACATGGGAAAACCCATGGGCCAACATCCCATACCCGTTACATAAACCCTAAAACCCAAAAATCCCACAAAAGGGGGTGAGATCTTGCGATCTCCACTTCGCCTAGGCGCTCCATCCTCAACTAGCCTGTCGAAGTCCCAAAAATGGTCAAACACGACCAAGGTTCTCCAAAACTTGGTCGAGGGACAACATGCTCATAAGATACTTTCAGTAGATGTCATGATTGAAAAATCATAAAATAATTCCCAGTGAAATAAATCGAAGTGACAGGTTTAAGATAATAAATGTGCAGAAGATGAAAACATCAAAATGATTAAAAGGAAAATCTAGAAATGTAGAAATCCCAACGTTTAAAATAAATTCTCAACAAATAAACTTGCATCTAGAATCATAACAAGTTCAAACTTTGAAGAATAAAATCAATGATAAGTCATACCAATAAAACTTGATGCAAGGGGCCCCCTTCATTTTCTCATAAAATGAAAGGGACTTGTTTTGAGGACAACATGAATACAAAAGGTTTTTAAAATCACATTGTTTGACACCCTTGTAACCCTTGTTGGTGCCCCTTCGAGTGGTAGCACATCATACATCACCTATATATGGAATATCCTAGATATCCTGAAACTCTCCATAGATCAACTGATCAATCGCCTGATTACTATAGTGCCACCAAGGACAACACTCAAGAAGATACTCTCTAGTACTTGGGTAATCAAGTAGTACAACTAATGGTAAGGTCAAGCATCCTTAGTTGGTTCCTTGAGATATTGGGTCGAGTACTAATGATCAACCTCACACGTATTTCAAAGAGCTATAACATAATGAAAACCATTTTCCATAGACACCCTACACATCCTAACCAGGGGGGAACATACCAGACCAAATAAAAACAGAATGTTTTAGCTACATAACCTTGCCTCCTGCATTCTGGTTGTGAATTGACTACACATTTGTCATTGTTAAGAAAGTGGGCATTTCAACACTACAAAAGTATTCAAATCATAGTATAACTTTGYAGGAGTTAAAAACTATTTCTTGGGTCTTCTCGCACCATTATTTGAGACCTATCCCATTGGATTCCTATTTCCATCTTGATCACAATGATACCTATCATTTTTAATCATTTTTTACCTATGGTCCCAACCCCCTTCCTGACATCCTTATTTGGGACCTCTACCATTGGATTCCTCTATTTGTCCTCATTGCAATGGCACCTATCACTTTTCATCCTATATTTTTTCAGTGGACCCGACCCCCTTCTCGACACTCATTTTCCACCTATCCCACCAAACTCCTTATCTTATGTTGATTGTTGTGGTATCATTCTACGTAATCCTCTACCATAGCCCCGACCAGTCTCTCTAAGAAATTGGAATATTTGGACACTAAGGTAACCCACATGTCTGAAAACATGGCCCGACGCATGAAATCCCTCGACCAAAACTCAGACACCCTCACCAAGAAATTGAACACAGTCACCCAACAAGTCCATGAACTTGTGTCACACATCAAGGGTAAATATGGCTCCTCACTCTTTCCATTATGAGAATACTCATATTTACCACCCCCTTTGGGGTTCTCCAAATTCCTGGAATAAGGTTCCCAAAGTTGAGATGCTTAAATTCGATGGATCAAAACTAGACATGTGGGTATCCCAAATAGAACACTACTTCTGTCTCCTTGATATTTGGGATGATGAGACCAAACCCCATGTTGGGGTTATGTACTTGGATCAAGAGCGATGGAAATAGTGGAAATGGCATAAGAAATGTTATCTAGGAAAACCAACTTGGACAATGTTCACCAAAGAATTTTGTACCCATTTTGATAAGGAATCTCATTTTTTGGGACCGCTCACCAAGATGAAACAAACATGGTCAGTAGTATACTTCATCATTACATTTGAATAGTTGGATATCATAATGGAGGGATTATGTGATGATTTCGATATTGAATGATTCATTAGTGGATTAAAGGACTCCATTCAAGCTTATGTTTTCATGTACCATCCTGTTACATGGTTGTAGGCATGCAAATTAGTATTGGAGACTTAGAACATTCTTCATGCCCAACCCGTTCATTTTGCAGTTCCTAGACTACCTCTTCCAAGGGATACCCATGATCTGACCCAAACTTTGAAAGTCCAAAAGGTCTCTCTAGAAGAAATGGTTGAATGTTGGAAGCAAGGAATTTCTTATTACTGTGATGCAAAGTATTATCCACGCCATAGATGTCATGAACAAAATTTCTTCCAAATTGATGGGTCAATGACCACCTCCATTGAGGAAATATTTTCAAGTGAGGCCATAGACTCATAGGACACATAGCCAACTTCCCCCAGATTCCCCAATCCAGTCATGTATCCTATGAAACCAAAGGAACCTACCATATCTCTCCATTCCCTTGCTAGTATTTCTGCTCCATAGACATCAAAAATAAAAGGCTACATCAAACACATGTCGATCATGGTTTTTATTAACAATGTTAGCACCCATAATTGAATTCATCGTAGGGTCATTGAGAATGTCAATTTCTTTGTTATACTAGTTTCTAATTTTAAAATTCTCATATATAATGTTGGTACAATGAAATCTGGGGGTGGTTGTGAGAATGTCAAACTCCAAATGGTCGATTATAACCTCAAAAACTCACATGTTTTCCATTTCCATGGGAGGTTGTGATATTTTCTTAGGTTTTGAATGGATTCACACTCTAGGACCTATTACCATTGATTATACATAGTTATATATGATATTTATTGAATATGTTCTCACCTATACCCTCCAATGCCTACAAGTTGGATTCCTAGAAATGATCAGTTCTCACCGGATGGGGAAACTCCTGAAGAAAGGCCACCATGGTGTGATTTATCAAATTAATGCTATCCAGGTAAATTATCGATCATCTCCAATAATCCATCATGATTTGCATCTAGTCTTGGACAAGAACCACAAGGTATTTGATATTCACACAAAATTACCTCTCTCCAGGGGTGAGCATCATCACAAAATCCCTCTCTTTATAGGAAGTCATCCCCCCAATGTACACCCCTACCAGTATCCATTTTCTCAAAAAATTGAAATAGAGAAAATAGTGCAGGAAGTACTAAAGGTCCGTTTCATTCTTCGAAGTACCAACCCATATTCATCCCCTGTTGTGATGGTCTTAAAAAGAAGCTTCTTGGTGTGTGTCCATATGTTTTCACCCTTAATAAATTGACTATTAAGGACAAGTTTCCCATTCATTTCATTGATGATTTCTTTCATGAACTCTAGGGAACCTTCATATTCAAAAAATTAGATCTTTTCTCAGGCTATCACTAGATTCAGATGAATGAAGCAAATATTCCAAAAACTACTTTCCAAACTCATGAAGGCCATTGTGAATTCTTGGTAACACCTTTTGGAATTTGTAATGATCCATATACCTTCCAAAATCTCATGAATAAACTCTTGAATCCCTACCTTTATAAGTTTTCTCTGGTCTTCTTTGACGACATCCTCATTTACAACCTCACTTGGGATTCCCATCTACACCATGTGGAAAAAGTACTCCAATAGTTATAGGACAATCAATTGTTTGTTAAAAAGGCCAAGTGTTCTTTTGGGGAAAGCGAGGTCGAATACTTGGGACACATTGTGAGTCATTATGGGGTAAGAGTGGACCCCAAAAATATTCAATATATGAAACATTGGCTGAGACCCATGACCTTGAAATGCCTTATGGGTTTCCTGGGCCTCACGGGATATTACAGGAAATTTGTCCACCACTATTGAAAAATTKCCTAGCCATTGATGAACCTTCTTAATAAGAATGCATTTCATTGGACACTGACAACATATTAGAATTTCACATATTTAAAGGAGGCCATGTGTAATACCCTCATCTTAGAGAATCCTAATTTCAACAAAACTTTTGTTGTGGAATGTGATGCTTCAGACACTAGTATTGTCACAGTTCTAACGCAAGAAGATAGACCTCTCTCTTTCACTAGCCAGGATTTGAGTGGATGCAATTTGGGAAAATACACATATGAAAAGGAAATGATGGACATTCCCCATGTTGTGCACACTTGGAGACCATATCTATTGGGCCACATTTTTCAGATCAAAATTGATCACCATAGTCTGAAGTATTTCCTAGAACAAAGGTTATCCTCCCAAAAAAAAACAAGTGGTTGACCAAAATGTTGGGCTATGATTATGAGATCATATATTAAAAAGGAAAAGATAATGTAGTGGCGGATGCATTGTTAAGAAAATATAAGGATGAAGTTTCCATCTTTTCCTTATCATTACCAGTTCCTAATTGGATTGAGCAATTTCATCAAGAGTGGATCAACCACCCAACTATATCATAAGTAATTCAACACCTTTAGGAGGACCCTAACCCATCCACTGACTGCACCTAGAAAGAAAATATCCTTTGATATAAGAGGCACTCAGTTTTTTCTCTGAATTCAAGACTAAATCTAGGGATATTAAATGAGTTGAATTCATATTCTATCATTGCTCACTTAGAATTCCATGAGCTCTCCAACCATTACCCATTCCAACTTATGTTTGGATTGGCATCTCCATGAAATTTCTCATGGGCCTTCCAAGAGAGGGAAACAACTTAGGCATCATGGTCATGGTAGATATCCTCTAAATGTATGCACATTTTTGTGCCCTTTTACACTTACTATGTTAGAACAAGTTTTCATTGATCATATTTTCAAACTTCATGGCATGCCAACATCCATTTTTTCCGAACCGAATTTCACTAGAACATTTTGGAAATAATTGTTTAAATTATAGGGAATGTAATTTAACATGAGCACAACATACCACCCCTAGATGGATGGCCAAAAGGAATTTGTCAATAAATGTTTGGAAACTTACTTGCATTGTTTTTCCTCGGACAAACAACATCAGTGGGTGCAATGGTTATGCTTGGAAAAATAGTGGTACAACACTTCCTATCATACAACAACCAAATTGACACCATAAGAAACAGTGTATGGCCAATAACCACCTACAATAAATTCATATCTTCCAGTCACATCAAAGTGTTGATCACACCATCCAC
>SNQJ01S0016266.1:31844-55894 GCA_010110895.2 Picea sitchensis | reverse complement strand
ATAGTAATGGGGGTTTTACCAGCACCAACTATTTTGTATTAGCACCAACTCTTAGGAGAGAACCAACTCTTAAGAGAGCACCAACTCTCAAGAAAGACCCAACTTTCCACAAGACCTATATTGTTGATAGAATGCAATCTATCCAACTAGAGTTCATATAGTAGTTAAACCAACTCTAGTAGCAGTGATCCATTTATTGAATCAACTCTATATCCTGATCAGAGGTCTGCCACAAATGCTCATCACTGCACTTCATCTTCTCTCTGAAATTCACACCTTCTTAAATTCATCCTCTCTTTGATGTTCACACCTTCTTCACTTCATGCTCTCTCTAATTTTCTCACCTTCTTCACTTCATATTCTCTCTGATATTCATATCTTTCTATGTCGAATAATCATCATTATAGGAATCAACGACCTCATGTGAAAATCCACCTCTTCCCCACTCTCATCCTCTCTCCCAAGTGAATCAATCATGGTTGTATTTATACTCATTTATGCTCAAATATTGTTTAAGTTATTGGGCTGACTTATGACATAAGTTACAACTAACTTGTCCATTTACAACAATTTTGGGACCACCAGAGAACATCATTCTGGGTCTTCAACTTTAAACTTGGAATTCCCCCTATTTTCATAAATTGATCATAGGTATGGATTGATTTCCTTTGTCCCTACGAATGTTGCAGAAATCGAATACTATAGAGGATATTCCTTCAAACCATTTACATATTACCATACACACAGGACAACGTGCTTATTAATTTAAGCGATGCTTCTTCTTTCGCCTTTTGTTTCTTTATTCCATATGACCTCAGGTGGTGACTAGGCGCTAATCCAAGTGAGTACTTTATCGCTTTATCAAAATCAATGATCGCATTTTAATGTCACGATGAGATGGACGGTTCTCAATTACTTCGAGACTTCGGCTATTCATGGCTCTCGAATTCTGGAGTAGCAATTCATCCAGAGTGATTACTTACCGAATAAGTCATATAGTAGTGGTGACTTCTTGATGTTGGTTAACAATTCCACTTACGCTATCCTTCCATTGCACTAGATCAACGGTCAAGAACACTCTCGAATTAGATCGACGGTATGCGTTAACTTCGCCCTCCAGCAATTCATGTAATCTTGCTTGTTCTCAACCCTTTTCTCCCGAAGTGGTTAGCACTGAATTTGACCACTGGTACCTTGGCATGCTCTGAATAGATCAATAGTCGAGGGGTTTTCCAGATTCGATGGTTGACGATAGTTTGTGACTCCAGGGCTTCGGCCTTAGTAGTGAACTTGATTCTAACTGTATATCTATTGGAGGGTGATCATCAACGATCGATGTGGATTCCAAAACTGTAACTTGCACATGGTTTAGCCCATATCCAAAACTCCGCAATTTGAAGTTGTGTGATTGTTGGTGGATCAACCATAATCATTGATCTTAAATTCGATGAGATGTGATGGTCCTGACTAATTGTAAGATTGGAAATAATGTGTTGTTTAATTCTCCCTTCGCACTCCGCAATAAATCTCTTCCCTTGATCTGGTGCTTGCATATCCAATGGTCCTAGTTTTTCATGTGGGAATTTCGATCCCAATCATGTTTATGCACTGTGCTTTCCCTTTTGAACTTCATGTGCATCATCGACTGTTGACATTAATAACAACACATCAATGATACTTGCATATATTTATTTGACATGAACTATGCATATTGTTATACTGTTTGGCATCAATGACAACACATTAATGACACTATGTCTAACACAAAGGTCTAGGATATTGATAATTTGTTCCAAGGTAGATAAACTAACCTCACAACTTTGAAGGATAAAATCCACATGGCCCAAAATCGTATGAAGCAATAGGTTGACTAGTAGCATTGTTGGGATAGGACTTTTCAGACCAGTTTTGGGAACAACATGAAGCATGCATAAAAGAAGGAATACAGTTAGAAGATGTTAGGAATTTTGGTCCATCGAAAAGGGCTAATCCCTAGTGTAATTGTACAAATATGTAATGGTTTTTGTGATAAAGTAGGGAAGAATATATGAGCTTAGTAGTGAAATATGAGTGAGTAAGAAGAGATAACTATGCATTGTATGCACGAATTTAAGAGAAAATAGAGACAAAGAGATATAGAGGGATAAGATAATGGAAAGCGCATAATTTATGAGCGCAGTGTGCATATTTTGTAAGAGGTGATTCTGAATAATATAATAAGAGTTCGATCATTGTGGGCGTAACCCATTTTGGGTGAACCACATTAAATATGGTGTCTATGTGTTTTGATTTGTTTTTTTTATGTTTATTGTGCGCATAGAATGTATGTTTGGTTAATATGAATATGTTGCACATGATTATGTTTTTACACACATGTTATAAGGACTAATGAAAAAATGTTAATAATAATGGTTATGAAGACTGTCTCCCTTCCTTTCATCACTATAGAAAAATGTTTCCTGCAGTTCCCATAGATACATTGGGTAATACTTCACCTACTCATGAGTGATGTTGAAAGGGTCAGTATCCAAGGCTTTTTTTGGTGAATTTATGTTGAAACCTGGGTCTGCCCACTACGTGCCAATAAATGGTTTTATTGTTGGGACCGAGATCTATGATTGAGGGGAATGTGGATGTTGAATAAGGAAGATATCGGATGGCAGTTAGAGGTGAAGGAGCATGATTTTTTTAGAGATCGTAATAAGAACCCATGGATCAACTCAAAGAGGTGGTTACAAAGGGATGTATTTACAGACTTACATGGGATTTTCTCTACTGAATGATTGATTGTTTTTTATGAGTCGATATAGAGGTTAGCTGAAAATAATGGAACATTCTACACTATTGTTTCGAGGATTTGGACCCCTGAATTGATTCAACAAGTTAATATCCTAAGTAATCGGATCTCATGTGTAGTAGATTTTTGGATGGATAGTGTATGGGGGGGTTATATTACTGAGTTTGTTATAGATTGTACCCAATCATATAGTGTTGTAGAAAGAGAGTTCTTTAAAGTTATGTGCGACAGATATTTGAAATAACTGTCTACTTGGATTAATATGCTACTATGTGATAAAGGGGTTATGAAAATGAAATTTGAATTCCCTTATATCTAGGCACCTTTGCATGCATAGGGGGAATATGGGTTGACCAAGGGATGGTCTCAGGGTATGGAGAATAAGGATGAAAAAAATAATAAATGAGGAATGGATGGGATGAGTATGTCAAGAGAAGAAGAATGTGTGATGGAAGAAGAGATTGGAGTATTTTGCAGTGGAAATTTTTTTCGATACAATAGGAAGAGGATTGTGGTTGATAGAGAGGGGAAACAGAGTGAGGTTGATGAAAGAGACATTGACTTAGTGTTCCAGATCAAAGGAATTTTTCACATAGAAGGGAAAGAGAGAGAAAAATACCATCAACTTAGTCCAACATAAGGTGATTCATTACATCCCAGTAGCTCCACTCAAGCCAGACTTTATGTCAAACCCATGAACCCATGCGCATCTCCAAGGTCTGAGGTAATATCTTAAACTTTGTCAATTATATTTAGTGAAGGAAGAAAGGATATCAGTAAAGGTAGTTAGAGTAGTGGAAGTTGTATGCCAACCCAGAGTCATATAGTGACATGAGGGAATAACACCACACAATACACAATGCCAAGGTTATACCCCACTTTGAGAATGCGTGCCTTCCATGGAGAAGGTTTAGAAGATCTGGAACAACACTTGTTTGTCTGTGAAGAAACATGGACTATGAAGAACATCCAAGATGATGATGAAAAAATAATGCAGTTAGGGATGGAATTCAGAGACAGTCTGTTACTCTGGTATATGAAGTATCACTCCACTACACCTGTGGGACAACCAAGAATGTTGGAAAACATTAGGCAAGCCTTGTTAAAGGATTTCCAAAAATTGAATTATGAGTCATAGTGTATTATAGAACTGAAAGAGATCAAGTAGTTGCAGAATGAGTCAATTGAGTTAGAATGAGATCAATATCAGATATTCAATATGTGATGTCTCAGTTTACCTTCCATATTCCAAACGAGCAACATAGGGAATGGTACATTGCGGGATTGCTACATCATATACATTGTCCATTGGCACAACAAAAGATTATGTCATAGTCAGAAGCACTAGAGATTTCCATGAATTTAGAAGAATCCCTTGTAGGAGAGAATGGCACATGGATGACTCAGGTTTAGTCACAATTAGCAACATTGACAATTCAGTTGCAATATATTTCTAAAGGGAAGGAAAAGCATGAGGAAGTCTGGTGTGTTACATGCAAAATAGAAGGTTACCATAAGAATCAGTGTCCAAATTTTAAAGATTATTTAGATATAGGATCCCCAAATCCCTTGGCCATAGGAGGGAGGGTATGATGTGAGATATGAAAAATGATGGGTCATCACCCTAATTCATTTTCCTTTGATGAAAAAGTATCAGAGTACTGCAAAAAACTTATTTTGTAATTTTTTTAAATCCATGGGACATGATGAAAAGGATTGTCTCACACTCGATCTAATGAGATAACACACCGCAAATGCATACAGAGTTCAAGGTTTAGAAGGACCAGAAGGAGGGGTGCCATAATATAACACCGTGAGGGGATACAATCAAGAAGGAAGAGGAGGATTTAGAGGTCGGGGAAGAGGAGGATTCAATAGAGGAAGAGGACCGATTATCTGTTATAACTGTAACCAGATTGGACATTTAGCATGATATTTTCCAAATCCTTGTACAACATGTACATATTTTATACAGTTGGATCATGTGATGGAAAACTATTTTCAGTTGATCACAAAGTGGAATGAAAAGAGGAGCTATAATATGCAGATGATAGTAGCAAAAGAGTGTGACAATAAACAAAGGGTAGAAATAGTTACACATGGTGGAGTAAGAAGAGGAGTTGATGCAATGAGACAATGAATTCAAACTGACTAGTGGGTTAGGAAAGTAGTGGAACCTATTCTAGCATTTAATCCTCGAAAAGAGAGAGACACATTGTTTGTGCCCAAACAGGTAGGTTCAAGACCTTGGGTTCAAGTTACTTAGTCCAAAAAAACCCTACAGACATCGACCCTTTCAACATCACCTGCATGTAGGAAAAGTCTCACCCAAGATGTATTTATGGGAACTACATGAACCAATATTTTGCAGTAGTGAGGGAAATATCGGAAACCCACTCTATCATATTTACAGGATCCTCTCACATACTAGACCCTTGTTACCCAGAACTCGTTACTTATTTATATATGCACATATAACCATAATTATGTTATTTATTGGTTAAACATACATTCATGGTTACTTCACACTACTATATCATCATCAACATTAAATATAAACATATTACTATCTTTAAAGATAAACATGTATTCACATTACATACATAAATTAACATCCAAAAGCACAATTCTACACAATGTTACTGTGGTTCACCCCACTCCAGGCTACCTCCACAAACAATCATATTATTTATTATATTTGAGTGTCTTGGTTGTGCTATGCGCTATAATGGATGTTTAGCATACAATTATCCTCCAATCTGTAGCTCCTTTACAATGTTATGCACTCTGAAACTCTCTTTCTCTCTATCTATATCAATCTCTCTTCAGCTCTCTTCCTCTCTCGAACTCACGACACTCTTTAAATATTTATACATTATAATCAGAGCCTTTTTACACCTCATTGTGAGTTGTCTACAACTCATTCTCAGGTGGAAAAAACTCATTATGAAATATATACACCTCATGCTCAACTGGTTTTCCTATATTTTGTGCAAGTTGTTCTTCCTTATCCCCCATATTATCCTCTTTCCTCTCTCTTATTCATTGATATTTTTTATCTTCTTGATCTATTTTACCTTTGTTATATTCTTATGCCTTCACCCTTCCTATTCATTTTCCTTGTACCTTGTCTCTTCTCATTGTTCCATCCCCAAAATGGCTTTCCCAATAGGCCCCCAACACTCACTTGTGGTTCATCCTGAGACACTTAGGCATATTGTGTCATGCTCCTCCATGTCTCAACAAATTTCTGGAGGGTGTCCTTCACTATATGTACTACTACTATTATTTATGCTTCCTTGTTCAATATTTCCTCCATCGTCTGCATTGTCAAATTAGTAAGTTTTGCCTCGGCGTCTTATTCCACTAGTGTCATAGTTCTTTGCGCAGTAGATAGTCCTTTTAGTACCTCGAGGGCCTTGTCCTATAGTGGTTGAATTTTTGTGTGATATTCCTATGTTCTTCCTTCATCTGTTTCACTGCATTGTAAAATTTCCTATTAGCAAGGATTGTTGTCATTCCTTTTGTTGGTGGTAGAGTATTTATGCACTCATTGGCCTGATGCACTTGTTCTTACATAGTCCTTATTTTCTCTTCCAGTTCTTGTCGCTCTGGGTTGTTAGTAATCTCTGTCCAAATGTGTGTTCCTTCATGGAACATATTTATGCATTCCTTTTCCAAGAATTGATATTTCCACCGATGTCTGAGCCATCCTTTCCCTTTGTTCTATTTCTTCTAGTTACAACTCAGTGATGATGTTGCTCCAAATTCCCTTGATGACTATGCTTATATTGGATACCTACTCTTCGATTGTGGCCTCTACTACCAATATTACTTTGGGGAATTCATTGTATAGATTATGGACTGTTGCTTATATTTTCTTTGCCAATCGTTCAAATTTGTACTTTTCCTTGAAATATCCATTGAGATTTTATTTCACCTTGCCTTTCTCTTTCAATGATTTCTCGGCCCTGAATTCTTCCTCACTCTTCTCTTTCAAGAATTTTTCTTCCTTTCCTTCAGCCTCGCTCTTCTCTTTTACTCCAATTTCAGCTTGTTTTTCTACTACGTACTTCTCCTATACTGCAACGACACATTTATTCTATAGTTTCATATTATCATATTTTTATTTATATAATTCATTATTTGCTCGAAGACATATTTCCTACGTGATCCCTATGTGCAAACACTGTAATAATTCCATCGACATATGTGACACAACTAGGTTCTTGTGTGATGTAGGAGCATCTCTCCACCTCATCAAACGTGTCAGCAAATAGCGCATCAGCGCAATTGGAGGGAATGGATCCCAAAGAGGGGCATTCCTATTGTCTCAAATTTTTAAATGAATTTAAAATTTTAATGTAATTGAGTGTAATTAAAGTCTGTAAGGATCAAGGAAAGATGAGCCCATGTGTATTGTGCAGGCTATATGTGAAGTCACCTTCAATGGATGACAGGTAGATAGATTTAGGTCTAATTCAGACTAGTTGTTAATTGAATGTAATTTAATGTGAGTAGATAGTTGGGAGGAAGGCTCGAGGAGCCCCTCTTTTGTAAAAATATATTTGTATCAAAATTCATTATTTGAGAATTAGTTTTTAAGGAAAATAGGAGAGGAGAGGAGATAAGAGTTGAATAATATGTTGTAGTCTATCTTTGTAAACATTGTACAAACCATTCATATATTAATACAAAGAGTGGTTTTTCCTTCCCATGAGGTTTTTGTGTGTTGTTATTTATGTTTTTTGAATGTGCTTATTGTGTTTTGCTATGAATTCCATGGATGCATATTATATTTCCTTTGTAGGAATTAGACAGAAATTTGATATCTGCATTTTTCTGAGTGTTCCGGGCTCTTAGGATTGTACAAAGAGTGCACACTAGAGTAGTTGAAAACTTTGTGAAGCCAGCACAAGAAGTGTGCTAGAACTCTATTTAGAGTTCAAGGAAGAGCGTTCCCAATGGGCACACCAAAATCATTATCAATCTTAGAAGAGGGAAATTGTGCAAGGAGTGCACATCAGAGTTGTTGAACACTTTGAGGAAGACAATGCAAGAGAAGACATGCCAAAGTTACTAAATACTCTAAGGAGGAGGGTCTACAAGGACTGCATTGACTAGGCATAAGGAGTGCATGAGAACTATGTTTCAATATTTGTGAGAAGGTTTACAAGAGGTCACACCATAAGGTAAAGCTCAGGGGGAGTAGTGCAAGTTTGTATAGAGAGCGCAAGTCATGCGCAAGTGAATTTTCAGAATTCAAAGGTCATGAGAGTTAGTGAAAGTGTGCATAGAAACCCTGCAAGCTATGAAGAGGTCAAGAACCTTTTAAGGGTCGGATTTCGGGAGAAAGTGAAAGAAGCACGTAGGAGGATTTTCAAGAAGATATTCAAGTCTAAATCTTTGAAAGTTTCAGGAAATTACAAGGAGTGCGTCCGAGGCCAAATATTTCAAGTGCCAAAGTTCAGGAGAAAGAGCATAGACAACCACAGAATCATATAGAGAGAAAAAATGGAGTGAACCCTTTGGAGTTCAAGAATTTGCAAGGTCAAGAGGAATAGTGCAAGTGTGAACAAGAGCTCTATAAGACGTGCAGAGACTGGAAAACTTCTAAGTCCTAGACTGTGAGGGAAGCACAAGGGGTGTGAAAAAAGGACATAGTTTCAAGTTCAAGATCAAGAGGAGTAGCAGTTTTCCGAAGCGCAAGACAAGGCCGATAAAATAGCCTTGCAGGAGAAGATCAAAGGCCGAGCCTTTAAAATTATTGAAAATTGATTTTTTGAAAGGAAAGCGCAGAAAACAATGGAGGAGGGAGATATAGTTTTCGTCGAATCAGTTTTCATAGAAGATTTGGACCATTGGATCAGAGTCCATACAAAAGGAGGAACGCAAAAGAAGGAGAAAAGATCCTAGCCATCATATCTAAGTGCAAGCTATAGAGACCATGGGATCGAGGTAAGATGCATGAGTTTTAACCCTGTATATCCTTCGGACTTTGTAAGTTATAATTTTTATCATATTTTGATGCATAGGAGATGAAACTCCCAGAGTTTCGAAGTACAGAATCGACCTGGGCCATTGATCAAAATCGGACATGTGTCAAAAGAATAGGCAAGGTCCAAAAGTCAAGATCTTTAGAGGAACGAAGACACTGTTGGAAATTTCACAAGGAATCTGGAGTCCTGAATCATGAAGTTAATCCTAGCCATCCATAGATGGGGGAAAGGCAGTGTCATATCATGAAGTCCAGATACTGAGCACTCCGTAGGAATAGAGGAAAACATTGGTTTGGGTCAAGAAATCTTGAAGGCCAGAGTTAATCTTGGTCGTTAGTAAGCAAAGGCACACGTGGAGGGCATATATTACCTCCGCTATTTCGTCATTCCTAGGTTGCAAGAGGAATCAGGGAAGAAATGTCTGAATTTTTGAAGCCCAGAGTAAATCTAGGTCGTCCATCCATCAAGGCGTAGGAACCGTAGATTTGGTTCCTTCGCGACTTTTCCAATTCGACACTCTGAAGGATAGAGAGTGTCAGGCATCTAAAACTCCCAAATCATAGAGTCCCGGAGTGAATCATGGTCGTTAGTCGATGGTAAGGCATGACACATTGATTTATCATTGTGTGTGTTCATCGGTTTGGTGCTCTGGTAGAACTATGGAGTGGCACTTCAAAAACCCCCTCAAAAACCGAACTCGCAAAGTGGAGTATCAATCATTGAGCTGGTGGGATAAGAAGAGTTGTTCGATATTCAGGGAAGAAATGTCTGAATTTTTGAAGCCCAGAGTAAATCTAGGTCATCCATCTATCAAGGCATAGGGACTGTCAATTTGAGTTCCTCTGGCGACTTTTTCCACCCGGACACTCCTCAAGGATGAGTGTCGCATCTAAACTCCCAGAACAGACCTGAGACATTGATGATTGTGTGTGTTCATCGGGTTTGGTGCTCCGTAGAACCATGGAGTGGCATCTTCAAAACCCTCAAAACCGAACTCAGTGGAGTATCAATCATTGAGCTGGTGGGATAAGAAGAGTTGTTCGATATTTTTCGGAGTTCGGCCCTCCGAGATCATTACGTGTTGGAACATGTAGACTTGTCAAAGCCCAAATTTCTTGAAATCAATCCCGGCCATTAGATTGGTGTGGATGTTGTGAGTCATTGATCCTTGTTATGGTTCGACGCTATGTCACTTCAATGTTCGGAAGGATTGGAGTCCTATTATATTGAGACTCTTAGAGCTTGATAGTTATGAATTCGTGAATTCTATGGAGACTTGAGGTTTGTCCCACAATTCCCAGGAAGGCTTTGCTAGTGCTCGGGGCCCCTCAAAAGGAGGATTTTTCATTAGGGAAAGAAGATTTTAAAGGAACTATGTTTGATTTTGGGTGCTCAAAAAGATCCTGAGAGCTGATCCAGCTCCGAAACTAAATGATCCTAGACCGAGAGGTTGCACGGGTGACAAGAGTGGGAGGGGGTCTACATCATTATGAATTAGTTATTGTATCTTCTCTTGTACTTCAGGGTTGGGTAACCTAATTGTCTCTATTGGGATATTTATCACCTTGATCTCTACTGTCAGTTGTGCAGATACAACAATCTTTGCTTCCTTTGTTATGCCTTCTTGGCATGTGTCAGATCCTTGCACATGTCCCAGTCAGACTGCTTCCAGTAATTGTTGTAACATTAGATATTGGTATTGCACCTTCTCTTGTAGTTATTCCTCTTTATTTGTGGTCTCTTCAAGGAATTCCTCCATGGAATACATTATTCAGTATCCAATTATGTCCATGTCGTCAGTTTTTAGTTTCTAGAAGGTTGGTGTATTTTGTGCCTTTTTCTTCTTTCGTGAAAATGAACTCATGATTTGGTCCTATCATTTCTTCCCTGTCTTAGGTGAGATTTGTGGAGGTTGGTATACTGGTTATGCTTATGGTGCATTCTCTGTTCCATTTCCTTGATTGGTGTCCTCTACCCCATTTTTTGGAGGGTCCATATCTACATATATGTGTTGTTACACATCGATGTTCCCTTATTGCGTTGTCATATCCCCTTGTGTTGGAACTTTCCAGTATGGTTCCCAATATTGCATGACCAGATGGATGTATTCTTTCGTTATCTTGTATTTGTTTTGGACCCACTTCTCCCTTGGATCCTTCCTAGATTTAATGTACATGTGATGTCTATCTATACGAGCCTCTGATACTGGTCCATATTCCTCCACCAACTATGGTGACATGCGTGGTGCGTTCCGGATACTATGCTGAATCGTTTCAGCGTAGATAAATAGTTATATGTTTTTGTCCATTTGTCTCCTCTTGTTTGTTGAGAACCATAAATTTGGGTACTTTGTCACTATGCATGGATTTCCTCTTAGCCCTAAGAAATATACATCCTATGGATCTCCCCATGATGTTAAGGAAATCAAAATCAAGATCCAGTGGTAGTGAAACTCCATTCCCTTATCTTGGGCTTCTACGCAGTCCAGTAGGAACTAGTTTAGTAGGAATGGTTCCAAACTCATTGTAGTTCCTTATACACATTTTTTTGTCGCAGTTATTACCACTTCTAGTACTTGATTTGTCCTGCACTTCTATAGCATCTTACATGATAACATTTGTCTCTCTATTAAAATGGTTTGATCGCATATAGTTTTCACATCCAGGCCATGCACCCCTCTAACTATGTGAAACTTCACTCACATAGCCTCTGACTATGCTCTGTCTTTCATTTTTTTTGCAATTAACAGAGAAGGGTCTTCCCCCTGGGTTGGAAACCTGTTGATTTTGTATATCAATTATGTTGCAAATATTAACACATGTACCCATCATGAACATAGGATAAGAGGATTTTAACACATGCAATAAATTTTTTGTTGCATCTGAAGTGTGAGATATCAAACAGGTTGAGGAGGCCTACTTTCTCTAATCCTCTGGCCCAAACCTTGGTAACTGGTATGATCTATTGTGTAATTGGATATAGCTTGAGTTTTAGGTATTTGCGAGGTGCAAGTTCATGGAACTTCGCCAAATCCATAATTTCATGGTCTGCATATTTCAACTGGGGTACCTTCCCCAACATGTCTTCATCAATGATGACTTCCTATGGAATGTATGGAGTCACCAACGTATAGTCTGAATTCTTCTGCAGTGTTATTAATGGGGAATCATCCTTTCTAGGAAGTATGTATTCACGAGGAAACCTTGGTTTTGGTGAGGATGCACCCAGGGTTTCCTCAATCTCTAGTTCGACTGCTAGATCTCTGTTGCGATTCTTCCTTGGTAGAGTTGTTTTTTCTCCTATGGATCTGGGTGGTTCCATTTTGGTATTTAAATCATATTTAACAAGTGTTGGAGCTATGTATATCATTCAATCTCTGTGATATATGATTTTATTGTAATGATAAGTAACAATAGCCCACATTTGGCATCCCTGGCGGCTTTTATACCCCTTTTCTAGTTGTGCAATGGGCTTTGTGCCTTCCCTCTTGTCTTGTTTTCCTGTAGAATGACAAGTGTTTGTGTTAATGGTGCTTTATTGAAAAATCCATTATTGGATTTCTACCATGTACTTCCCCTCTACCATGCCTATCGACGACATTTTTCTTTTATTCCCTATCAATATGAGGGATTTATGACTTGGCCTTATGGAGACTTTATGATTTGTTATAATGGTAGTTTTATGACTTGTCCTTATCCACCCATATCTATTTTTTCACCCTTTTCATACTTTCAATGGTCTTGTCATGTGGGATGGTACAATTACTACAACAAGTTTCATTTATTTTGCATCTAGTCTCCTTGGTTGGTGTAGTTTCACCTATCTAAACGTTTCCCATTGTCATTCTTTATGCATGCGTTTTCTTTTCTTTTTTCATTGCGTAGTTCCTCCTATTATGCAGATTGTTGGCCCTCTTGATAGAGTTTTATCCAACTTTCATTCATCCTTCTTTCCAATTCTTATTCGTTAAGTTTTTCAAATTGTGCAACACTTTCCTTTGTCACCTCCTTGATTACATATGGTCCTAACCAGTGCATATGAAACTTCCCTCGGTGTTACATAAATTTCATATCATAGTGTAGTACCAAGTGACCTACTTGGATTTTTTTCAAATTAATGTGTCTATCATGACATGATTTTACCTTGTCTTTTGAACTTGCTAGTGAAACCCTGTGATCAATATATCCTCCTCAACTTGTACCAGTTGTGATATTCAGTCCGGTATTGGATCTGAATCTGAAATATCGGTGATAGCTATGATGCACATGCTTGATACAATAAACTCCATCGACATTATTTTTTCCTGCTCGTATACCAACTTGAAAGGTGTTTTCCCTATCAATTTATTTTTGTTTGTCTTATATTCCCATAATACAACAGGGAGTCTTAAGTCCTAGTCATAGTCTCTTCCTACGTTGCAGATTTTTTTCATTGCATTCTCTAGGATTTTGTTGAATTCTTATATCGTGCCATTGGCCTGCGGGTTGTACGATGTACTCTTCTGGTGGTGATTTTGGAATTATTCAGTCAAAGCTACCATGGTATTATTGATGACGTGTGTCCCTTGATCACTCATCAATGTTCTTGGACATCCAAATCAATTTACTATGCTCTTGAACAAAAAGTGTGCAATAGTTTATGTGCTACAATCCGTAACTGGTGTGGCTTCTTCCTATCAAGTCATATATTTTGTTGTCGTAATGATGTACCTAGCCTCTGATATTCATGCTGGTGGGTTGATTGGTATAATGAATTATATGGCCCACTTATAAAAATCATGTAATGTAACTTGTGGATTCAATGGCATATGGTCCCATCTAGAGGGTTTTCTGACCCTTTGACAAATATCACATGTCTGATAATATTCCTTTGCATCCCTATGTAGTGTAGGCCACAATAGTCCTGCACGTAAGATCTTCTTCGCAATGAATTTACCTGCATAATGTCCTCCTACTATCATGTTGTGCGCTTCTTCCAATATAGTTGTTATTTCTTGTTCGACCACACAACATCGCAATATTCCATTTGCACCTAGTTTATATAATATTTATGCAATTAATTGGTAGTCTGGAGCCCTTAATACCAACTTCTTTTTCTACACAACCATCATGTATGAGGGGGCCATCCATGTACTTAAGAATTGTACATTTTTTGTAAAATAATCGTCCACCATATTAACTGAAAATAGTTGTGCATATAACAAGTTATCATCCAGGTTTCCTTCCTCTTCTCTTGATAGTATGCGTGATAAGTTATCTGGTCCTACATTGATTTTACCTGGTTTTACTACTAATTCAAAGTCGTATTCCTAGAACAATAGGATCCATATGCAAATACTTCCCCCCAACACTGGCTTGTTAACCAAATATCTCGAAACAAAATGGTTGGTGTACATCTTAAAGTGTGATCCTAATAAGTTGTGTATGAACTTCTGCATCGCATAGACCATAGCCAATCCCTCACATTCTTTTGTGGTATATTTTTTTTCCATTTTTGATAGTTTCCTACTTGCAAAGGTTATTGGGTAATATATCTCTCCCTCACCTAGATATGGAAAGATAGCGCCTAATGCTATTGATGATGCATCCACATGTACATGAAATTCCTTGTTCCAGTCTAGGAAAATTAATATCAGTGCAGTTACTAGCTTTTTTTTTAGTGTGTCCAATCTTTTCTGAGAGTCGTCATTCCACTGGAACTTCGCTTATTTTTTTAGTAATTTTTCCATTGGTATTATAATTTGTGCATATCCTTTGATAAATTTCCTATAATACACTATGTGACAAAATGTTGCGCATAACTGTTCGACTGATGTGGGTGGTTGTAAGTCTAGAATAATTGCAATCTTTGTAGGATCAACTATTAGACCTTGTTTCCATACCATGTGTCCCAATAATTTTCCAAACGGTGCGCAAAAAATACACTTCTTTAGGTTTAAGGATATATGATGTTGTCTACACCTATCCAACATCAATCTTAACAATTCAATATGATCCCATAAGAGGCTATAGTCCATTCATCCAAGTAGACTTCAAGAAACTTAAGAATAAACTCCTTAAACATTGCGACAACTACTCTTGAAAATACCATAGGTGTGTTTTCAACCCAAATGGCATCAATTTCTATTGCAAACTTCCCCATTCTATCGCGAATGTAGTCTTATGTCTATCTTCCTATGCAATTCTTATCTAATGGTAGCTTGAGAAACCATCTTTGAAAGAATAGGCTTCTTGTCCACCTAGGTTTTCAAGTAATTCATCTGTAAATGGCATTGGGAATGGATTGTATAGGCATGCATCATTCAGTTCAACGCAGATTCTTATACCCCATGTTTTATTGTCTTGCACTGGAAAATGACTTGTCCATTCTAATTCCTCAATCGGTTAGATGACTCATGCCTTTAGAATGTGGTCTATTTCCTCCTTTACTTTTTATTTATATATTGGGTTCAGTCTCTAGGGTCTTTGTTTCACTGGTTTAGCACCTAGTTCTAGTGGGATTTTCATCTCTAATAGCTCATTCTCTATCCATTTCATCTATGAGAGATCCAGGTGGATATTGGTGGCCACCCACCTATTCTAATTGGATCCTATTGACAATTTTTAGTTCAGCACATTCTTCTATAATTCTTTGTAATTGTGGGTTCTACACATCCGAGGTTGTCTTAATCCCTACACAACTTCCAGATGGATATTGGTGGTCCCCCACCTAGTCTAACTGGATTATTTTGGATTTTTTCATCTCAACAGATCTTTCTATACTTTCAAGGTCATTTTGGTGCCCTAAATAGTGTTTTTTTAGCTTGCCACAATCAAACTGTAGATGGAGTCAAAGTTTGACGACATAATGTGTAGTTCTCGAAAAGACCTTTCCAACAGGCTCACATAACGTTTGGCATTTCATATCCTAGGGTTAGGTTTTTTAATGTATAGGGTTTTGGCATTCATTAGTAATGTTAAAAAGGCCTCTCGAGCCTCATTGTAATCATTCTTCTCAGATGAATGCACGTAGCAGCCACATCTCTTCTCAGAGATAGCTACCACAATTGGAGAAAGTTGTTTTCATTTTTGCAGTTTTACAGTTTCAACCTGTTAGCGATAAAAAATGCACTGGCATTTTTGAAAGAATGATGCCTAATATTGTAGGGAACATTCGACTAGATTCCTGGGTTCCAAATGAAGATTTGAAAGCACCATTGGAAATCTTAGGATTTGTAGATGTCGATCGACTATTCAAGCATGCAAAATGAACTCTCCATGACTGAGAAATTTGATTTTAAAAAAATATTCCCTTTCACCAGCTAACTTGTCTTGAATTTTGCTAGTTCGCTGGTGAAAGCTCTACTTTTCACTAGCTAAGGAGCGGATTTTTGGGGAAATTAGTTGGTGAAAGCCTGTCACAGCCAGAATAGCCAAAAATTTGCCCAGATTAGGATTTTTTGAGTTTGAATGGTTTGAAACCACTTCAAATGGACAATTGTTGAATTATCAAGTCTAATTCAAAGGCTAGTTTTGAGGGATAAGGTCAAAAAGAGGTTTTTCAACTACATTTGGCATCTTTTTCCAAGGCAGAAAATGAGGGCTTTTGCACACTTCACCAAATTCGAATTTAATCTTTGGAGGACCAAATCAAACAACCTTGGGAGGCTAAAACTGCACTTCATCAACAATCTACTACTCTTAGAGATCATTAGATAGGACCTTTTCCTATTTTGTTTTCATTTTCCATTTTTAGTATTCTAGATCCATTTTTATAGGATCTCATCCCACACTTGTTGTATCTATTTTGATTTGACTATTTTTAGTAAATCTGATCCATCTTTCAAGGATCTAGATTTCATCTTGTAAGGCTATAAATCCAAAGACATTTGGAGCACCAAGGGAGGTTCAATGCTGGAGACTTTGGCTATGTACTTTGACTCTGTTATGTTATATGAACAATAGTCTTCTTTGGTTATTATATATCAGTCTTTTCATATACTCCTCTACTCTGTTATTTAATTATGTTCAGCTTAGTTATTCAGAATTGTTATCTTCTGGTATAGCTCATGAATATGAATTAGATGTTTCTTTACTGTCTTGTATGACCCTACATCTCTTGTACTTGGTTATCTTGAATGGTATTCTTNCTGGTATAGCTCATGAATATGAATTAGATGTTTCTTTACTGTCTTGTATGACCCTACATCTCTTGTACTTGGTTATCTTGAATGGTATTCTTCACACCTTTTTATCTACTGTAACTGATATCTAGTCTCTCAAAGCACTGGTTATTTAGATGCATAACAAGTTGTCCTTTTCTTAGCCTTCTCAATTATCCCATTGTTCCACACATACTTTTATTATTAAATTTCTTAAGTTACCAAGCATTCTTAGCCTACAACCCTAAGGATTTTCTTGGAGTGATAACAAATTGGTGTCGTTGCCGGGGAGAGGAGATTGAAGCCCAGCTTCCTTGGGAGACGACAAGATCCATCTTTGATGATAGACAAAGCTTGGACATCATTTGGTTGTAATTATCTATCTGGTGACTTCATGAAGGACAGATTCAAGGGTGACTCCACAATAATCAAATGTCAAAAGCGTTTGCAGCTCTTTTGGCTCGGAGGTTTGCACCTCTTAACTTCTCAACAGTTCTTGGTTTCCCACATCCAGTTCCTTCTATAGATTTTTGGGGAGATCACCTTCCAAGATTTGCAGAAAAGAAAGAAGATAATCCTTCAGATCATCTCATCAGATTTCATCAATGTATGGTTCAATTGGATATATATCATGAGGATGTGCTCATGAAAATGTTTGTCTTCTCATTAGAAGGAGATGCTCGTGAATGGTATCTATCTTTACCTCCTTCTAGCATATCTTCTTTAAAAGAGTTTCATAGAGTATTTCATCGTTGATGCAAAAGGTATTTTGCTCAGGAAAGTCTTCTTGAATATTGTTGTGATGAATTTGAAAAACATGTTCAGCAAGAAGTAGTTTCTTCTTCTGTTTGTCCAGATGAAGATTATGTTTTTGAGGAAGAACTTCCTAATACAATTAATTGTGAAGATTGCATAAATGTAGATGCATCAAGCCTTGTTTCTGATGCATCTGTTTCCCTTAATTTGCATGAAGGGACAGTTATAGAAAATAAGTGTTCTCAAATTTTTGAAGATGCTTCTTATGACATGTTTTCAGCTATGATTGAAAAGAAGGAGTTGAAAACTTCTTGTTTTTCTTTACAAGATACAGGGTTTTTTTGTCAACCAGTTTTTGATGAGTATGCAGATGGGGTAGAGAAAATATCTATATCAACTGATGTCGATCTGAGCAGTCAACCCATATATGAAAGCTATGTCGAAGAGCCCCTTTCTTTTCTCATCAAGAAACAACCTCATGTTCAAATCAGCCATTCCATGTTTGTAGAAGACATTGAACATGATGGATTTAACCTAACTGCAAATTTTAGGTCTTCTTGTCAGTTTGTGGCACCTCATAAACAAAAATTTGAAATCTTTCATGAAGAAGATATCAATCAAGAAAGGGTTAGCAGTGAAATTAGCCCTTTGTTGTTTCTGGAATTGCAGAAACTTGTTTATAAGCAGATACATACATTAGAAATTCTTGAACAACAAGCAGAGGTAACTGTGTTTGGTTGTCAAACTATTTCTTCTTTCTATGATCTAATGTCCATTTATATGGAATCATATTTCTCAGAAGATTTCAGTCTTTCCATTTTCGGAATTAAAGTAGATGATGATTGTGAGTATATGCTGCAAATTCAAATTTTGCTGCAAGTTATGAATTCCCCTTTGATTTTGGTCTGCATTGAAAGAGTTGTTGTAATTAGTTCAATGTTAGCATGGCTTCATTGGAAACATGATGTTACATAATGATCCAGCTATAACTGGTTAGAAGTAGGAGTAGATAGAAAATGATTTCGTCATCAAGCCTGATTCTTTTCAGTTTGTCAGTTTGCAACAATTATTTGTTTTCAGTAATGTATGTTTCGGGTTTGAATAAAGATTGCAGAGGTCTGGTGACAACATTTGAGACTCCATAGCCCAATGGACTAGACATAGAAGCATCAATGCAATCAAAGGGAATACATTTAGGGTTAGAAGATTTAAATTGTGGAGATCAAGCTACAACAAAAATCATAGAGGTTTTTCATAGAAATTGCTTCTGTCAATGCCAGTTTTAACGCCTCCTATTCTAATTTTCATTGTTTTATCCTGTTTGATCTCCGTGTTTGTCAACTTCAGTACATTTATTTTGATTGGAAAGACTTATCCATTCACATATAAAGTTCTAGGACACTTGAAGACTTGCTTGCTTCTGGCATTTGGCTACATTTTTCTTCATGATCCATTTTAGTTGGCGGAATATTCTAGGAATATTTTATTTTTGTGCAGTTGACAGTCAATCAACACAGAGCAAACATGACAGAGAGTATAGGGTTTCAGCTGGGAACGGTTGGAGCTTTAAGTCTCCCTGTTAATTCCTCTGTTTTGATAGTCATCTGCAACAAGGCACTCATCAGCACTCTCGGAGTTAACTTCGCCACAACATTGACCAGCTGGCATCTTTTGGTTACATTCTGTTCTTTGCATATAGAATTATGGTTGAAACTGATTGAACATAAGCCATTTGATGCACGGGCTGTAATGGGATTTGGTATTTTGAATGGTATCTCTATTGGACTTTTGAACCTTTGCCTAGGTTTCAATTCTATTGGATTCTATCAGATGACCAAGTTGGCAATCATTCCTTGTACTATTATTTTGGAAACTCTCTTTTTCAAGAAGGATTTCAGCCGGAAAATCCAGTTTTCACTTGTGATCCTGCTGTTGGGTGTTGGGATTGCTACTATCAACGACTTGCAGCTCAATATTCTGGGATCAGTGTTATCTCTACTTGCGATAGTGACGACATGTGTTTCACACCATCCAAAAAAGTTTCAAAACACAGCTTTTGTACCAATCATGCCCATATCAAGCAACGACTTTGTTCATTACTGGTCATGATCCAGAAATGAATTGTGAGATTAGTTATGAAGATATATATTTCACAGAATTCAAGACTGCAGTGCCTACGGCTATGGTAGCTTCGTCAGAGAAATCAAATTATGCAAAACCTTTCCTGGGGAACCCCGTCAGGCAAAAGAATGGCGAATGGCATTGTGCTCGTCAAAAAATTCAAGTGAAAGAAGTTGAGGTTTGTGATTGTGAGCAGTGTAGACCGCCTAATGTGTGTTGTTTTCTTTCCCATTTGATGAATTATTTTGGTCATACCTCGTATGGAGATGGATACAAGCAGCTGGCTGAAGTTCTTTCTACACAACAAAAGTTGTTGCCTGCTATTATCGATGTTGTTTTGATTCTGCTTGCGAGGACATTAGATTTTATATCCGATGAAGAGGTGCAGATTTTTCTAGAGCCTTGTAATGTTGCGCTGATCCATGTAGCAGATTGTCTTGAAAAAGATGTTGATGCACTAAGTGATAAGACCAGAAGAGACTCCTTTGGTACGTTGTCCATGATCTTGAGGCATTTGCGGGCAAAATTGCCAGGGGTTCATCTGCTGAAAATGCTGAAAATGTTGTCATCATAGTTTGGAGAAGAATGGTTGAATGAATGCTGGGATTCCAGTATTTTAATAAGAAACTCAGTGCGGTACGAGAGATCAATAATTTTCTAGAGAATGCTCGCTCTGTTACTTCCAGGGATAATGGAAAGTCAGTTTTGACAGAATATTTTGAAGCAGATTTAGGGTTCAAGACAGTGACTGAGGAATATATGGTTAAAGATATAAACAGGTGGCAACTCAAATTCGTTGATGATAAGATGGCCGAAAATCCCAGATTTGCCAGCAATTCTAGACATCTTGGAAACAAATTAGTTTGTTTCAGATTTTATTATGATTTAGTTTTCCATAAAGTTAGCAAATAGTTATTGTTCTTTTTTGCTATTTAAAATAGGCTTTGAAATGGAAAAGGGGAAGCCCGAGGGGGCTAAGGGTTGTAGCTTCTATGAGTGAAATATAAGAAGTCTTTGCCAAGTTTTATGATGGTGGTTACTGCAAAGGAGCACAGAGTAGACAAGTATTGGTATCAAGCAGTATGGATTGTACTGTTAGTATGCGGGATTTGGAGGGTGGAAGTGTGCTTTCATTAACTATAGAACATTCCTGAGAATGGAAATCCAGATGTATTATTGTTAGCTTTGAAGTTCATGACAAAATCCTTTCAGAGATGATAAATCTATGTAAAATGATATCACATGCATGCAATCTAATTGACCTATTCACACCAAAGCATATGCTTCTTTTCTTCCTGCAGTGAAGGAAACATCCTTTTGTTGTCCTCGAGTTCATTCTGTTTAGAAAGTTCTAGTAGATATTTTGTTTGCATATCTGACAGTGGCTCAAGAATGATAGGTTGTTGTAAATTTGCAGGGAGATAAATCAAAAGAACACTGAGTTTTTGGTGAACAACAGTTTTGAATATGAAAGGTTTCTTTTGGCCAAAGACAAAGCTTTCACCAGTGAAAAGAGAAAAATTATAACCAGTTAGTTGGTGAAAAGAAGAACTTTCACTAGCTAACTAGCAGATTGTAAGGTGAATTAGCTGGTGAAACTACAGAAATAATTTTTTGGAAAATTAAGCTGGAGCAAAGCGATTTTGGAGTATTTGAAAAGGTATGGGAGCATCAAATGATTAACCACCAAATCAAGAAAAACTTAGCGTCAAAGATTCGTGGAAGATCCTCAGACTAAAGAGGTCGCAAAGGAGGAATCTGATATGGTCTTAGCAGATGACATTTCCAGGGGAGTTTGAAGCAGACATGCTACAGATAAAGAAGATTGGGAAAGACAACAAAAAACTTTGGAAAATGGCCAGATGATAAATTGTAAAGGCTGAATGACTCCATGCCCAATACTAAAGGCACAAGGTCTGCCAGGATCTTGGAGACCTTGCAGGGAGGTCTCCATCCCAGTTGGAGTCAGATGTTAGCGATAAAAAATGCACTGGCATTTTTGAAAGAATGATGCCTAATCTTGTAGGGAACATTTGACTAGATTCCCGGGCTCCAAATGTAGATTTGAAAGCACCATTGGAAAGATTAGGATTTGTAGATGTCGATCGACTATTCAAGCATGAAAAACATGTTGGCAAATATTTAACAGACAACGAATGCTTGTCATTGATGGAAAGTACAGAAGTAATGATGGCTTGAGTACAACAACGATGATCCACAGGAAAATAGAAGATAAGTCAAGGAAGATCGAATGATCGAAGGCAATGCAACATTGACAAAATGATCAAAGGCCCGAGAAGGATTTATGATCATGGATCCCATCCAAAATTCCCGACAGCATGAGGGTCGTCAGATCTGAATAAAGACAAGAAGAGTGTGCTAAAGAGGAGGATAGATCTTAGGCGTTAGATCTGAGTGCAGGGTCCGACCATCGTTGGATTGAGGAAAGCCTGTACGATCCTTAAAAGTGCAAGGAGTAGAGGGCTCACAAATTCCAAAAGCAGGAGGACCGTCCATCTCAGGGGGTAATGTGGACCATTGATCCGACTCCCAGTTGCAGTTTCGAGGATCGCGTGTTGGAGATGTCAAAGAAACAATGCAACAGGAATCCCGATTTCTCGATAAGCAAAATCCCGATGTAATCTGAGCCTTCAAATCAAGATCACATATGAACCGTCGATCCGACTCACGTCAGCAAACCACGTCAGCTAGGAACACGTGTCACAACTAGGTAATGACAAGTGTCAGACTGATTCAACATGCCAAGCACATGTAAGTCACAAATCAGGGTGACACGTGGCAGTTATTTAACACATGTGACGTCAGCAGATGTACACCATGTCGGAGTTTCGAGGATCGCGTGTTGGACATGTCAAATATTTTTGACATCAGGAATCCCGATATCGTGATATGTGAAATCGCGATGTAATCTGAGCCGTCAGATTAAGGTTAAATTTGGACCGTTGATTCCAGCCCTTGTCGGAGTTTCGAGGATCGAGAGTTGGACATGTCAAAGATTATTGACATCAGGAATCTCGATATCGCGATATGTGAAATCACGATGTAATCTGAGCCATCAGATTAAGGTTGAATCTGGACCGTTGATTCTAGCCCTTGTCGGAGTTTTCGGGATCGAGAGTTGAACATGTCAAAGATTATTGACATCAGGAATCCCGATTTCGCGATATGCGAAATCGCGATTGAATCTGAACCGTTAGATCAAGAAATGATCTGGACCGTTGATCTGACTTCTTCACGGAGTTTCGGGGATCTGGATTTGTAAGTGATAAAAACTATGAACGCCAAGAGTGTCGAAATCGCGATGTGTGAAATCTCAATTGGATCTGAACCTTCATATCAACAAATGATTTGGACCGTTGATCTGACTTCTTCACAGAGTTTCGGGGATCGGGATTTGTAAGTGACAAAAACTCTGAACGCTAAGAGTGCTAAAATCGCGATGTGTAAAATCTCGATTGGATCTGAACCATAGGATCAAGTATTGATCGGAGGGTTATTGTTCGGTCTCACAGTTAACTCCTTAGTTTGGAATCTGTTAGAAAAATAGACTCATGATTGCAAATCAGTTTGCATTTCAGTTGGTGTTTCAGTTGCTTGGATAGTTGTCTTCTTTTTGTCTAAGGAGTTGGGAAGTTGAACCATCATGTAGTTGTGTATAAAAGAAAATGAGACAGACTGTGTATGGTTGGTTGTTCCGGATGGAAAATGAACAAAACAGTAAAAAAGGGAAAATGAGAGGATGCATATTATGAGACTTAGAAAATGTGCAGAGTGAGATGAAACGCAGAGCAGAAGCAAAGCAGAATGACAGAAAGAGAAGAAGCAGAGAAGATTGACAGAAAGAGAAAAAGAAGAACATAATGAGAGAACGAGTTGATGCAGAGCATGCCTGCTGAACAAACAGAGGAAGAGAAGAGCAGCAGAACAGTGTGTAGAAGACCTGATTTATAGAACAAAGAAAGGTTGGTAAGAACTGATTTATCTGTAAAGTTGACTGTTTATTTAGCCATTCATATTCTAGGGAGGTTGGGAGGTTCTTGGGAGGACTGTTTTCCTCAAAGGTTCAAGTGGAAGCTTGAACACAGGAACTTGTAGCTTCCATCTGGTTGCAGCCAGAGAAACCAGGGTGGCAGGGTGGTGCAAGGGAGAACAAGTGTTCTCTGTTATACAGGTTGGAGCCTGTGTAACTGGAAGTTGGTGCTTCCATCCAGTTGGT